>JBAMHX010000007.1:7225443-7258097 GCA_037177515.1 Pseudomugil tenellus | reverse complement strand
TATATATTCTTTTTTCACTATAGTGCTTTTTACTTGCTTAAATGTATTTAATTTTAAAATTTTGTATAATCTCATTTTGGAATACGGTGCTGCATTCTGCAGAGTTAAAGGCAAAAATTTACATGGTCTTAGTTTAACAACACTTTTTTAGACTCTATGTAATGAGATAATGTTATGAATATTCTGATGCAGCAAAATACCACAGATTGCAGCACACAGCAATATTTAATCTCTTAAAATCAATCCAGTGCAAACATGGTTTAATACAATTTATATTATTTAAAATGTAGGAACAGAAAGAAAATAATAACCATGCTACATATAATAATAAATTAATTTATTTAAATAAAAGGCATAACATTTTTTAAATTGTATTCACTTTCTATACCATTTCTGTACCAGGATAAACCCTGAATAGATTACCAGCCAACTCAAAGGAAAACATGAAGAGACACACAGCCACTCATTCCTACGGATCATTTTGAGGGAACAATTTACCTAACATGCATGTCTTTGGACAGTGGAAGGAATAGCACCAAGAGCACCTGGAGAGAACCTATGTATACACAGGAATAACATGCAAACTCCACACAGAAAAAGCCCTCTTTCAAACCCCCCAAGCTGAAACCTGAACCAGTGACCTTCTTGTTGTGAGGCTACGGTGTTACCCACTATGCTACCATGCAGTCCACTGGATGCTGGGCAGTGTTATTTGCTATCATCCTACTGCAAATAGCATTGCATCCCATATCATGGCACTAGGATAATAATAATTTTCTCCAAATAAATAGTTTATGAAACATCATTGTTTGTAATATACTTAAATAGGGACTTGTGTTGTGCTGTTAAAGCCCAAATGGATTCTTATGCATCGTTAATGTTTTTCAAAATCACAGCATCCCCCGCTAATGAATGTTGCTCCAAAAGCTTAATAATTCATAGAGAAAACTGAGATTGAAAAAAACTACATAACAGGTTAAAAATACATGTTTTCATTGAGATAAAAATGACATGAAAACAGGCTGGCATTGTTTAACATAATCTAAAACATTAGCAATAAATGTGCTTGTGGTCTCACCTATGGTCATCTCTGTACCACTCAAAGGAGGCTGGTGGGACTGCCATTGCATCACAACGCATGATGACTGTCTTCCCCAAATGGGCTGGCACATTTTTCACGTCTGTGATCATGGGAGGATCTGGCAGAGAAAATGAGGAATGAAAAGGATAAACAAACAGAGAAACAAGGGATTCAATAATTAGTATACAACAGATTTCACTGAACAGCCAAGTCAGGTCTGATCAGGTTTGCACACAAGGTTGAAAATAAAAATCACCTGCAGAGAACATAATTAAAATATATACATAATAATGCATGTACAGCATTTACATGCATTATTAATGCATAATTATGTAAATCAGGTTGAGGTGAATTATCACCACTGGGCTACTATGTCCTACACACGGAGGGGTACTTACAGTTCACGGTGACTTTGACCTTGCGTTGGTCAGGTGGAGCTACACCGTTGTTGGTGATGCATTCATAGTCCTCGGCCTGCTGCCTCTTGATCTCTGTAATGTCTAGGAACTCCCCCTCACTCACCAGCCCATCTAATCGCATAAAGGGTAAAGCCAAAGGTCTCTTTAAATCAAATGCAAAGCGACTCAGCCAACAGATTTATGGTTTACCATTTGAGATACAGCAGCATGCAGCTGACAAACAAGCAGGCTAAGTTAATTTAGGAGCCTGGGGAAGGCCAATATGCAGATAACAGCAAGTAAAGCACTAATCAAATATACGTTTGAATAATCACGTATAATGCTGAGTGATGTGGTGAAAATCAATGCTGTGGTAATTAAATATGTAATGCTAAAATGATACAGTTAATCACAACAAAGTAAGTCAGCATATGATGATGGTGAATGATTGAAAACCCTAATAAACATTTGTAATGAAGAACAAATCGATCAAGTTTAATTGATAACTGATACTATGTTAATCAGTAAATAAAATCATTTAAGCAAGTAGTTTTTTACAGATGCGAAATAATAAATACACCCTGACAAACATCTAGTCACCAATCATCGAGCTGTCCATTCATGTACTATGATATCCATCTGCTTAGTGACTCTTTACAGCTCTTTCTGTAGGATCCAAGGTATTCCCAAGCCAGAAAGAATAGATATTCTTCCAGCATACTCTGGATGTTTCCGAGGTGTTGTCCCAGTTTGAAATGCTTGGAAAAGCTCAAAATGGAAGGTGTACAGGATGCATGCTAACCAGATGCCCATAAACCTTATCTGACTCCTATAAGAAGAGGTGCACCACTTTATATTCCAGCTAATGTTGAACCCCACATACTCATTTCACCATCTATAATAATAAATAATCCATAAACGTCCAACTTCAAGTGATGGAATTGTTCGAGAACCTTCATGATCCTGAAAGCTGTATCATTTATAGGACGTGATGGATTAACACCAAAGTGTAAGTGGGACATCATCTAGAAGAGGTAAATCTGAGCATCATCCTGGAGCAAAACCATCCATGGCTGGTGCCATTGGATGTGACTTAGCCCAGCCCAAAACAATCTAGTTCTCGCCTCGAAGTTAGCGGAAAACTTACAATGGGAACTTTTAAAGATGGCAGCAGTTGAAATGGGGACTATTGGCTCATATGTGGATTGTTTTGGCCCTGTGCATGATGGATCCATCCATCTATCCATCCATCCATCCATCCATCCATCCATTTTCTTAACCGCTTCATCCAGTTCAGGCTCGAGGGTAGCTGGAGCCAGCAGTCATTGGACGAGAGGCAGGGTACATCCTGGACAGGTTGCCAGTTCATCATAGGGCAGCACAGAGAGACAAACAAGCAGAAAAACAACCAAGCGCTCTCAGTTAACCTAACATGGATGTTTTTGGATGGTGGCAGGAAGCCGAAGAATCCAGAGAAAACCCACGCTAACACAAGGAGAACATGCAAACACACAGAAAGGCCACTAGATGAGATTTGAACCAGCGACCTTCTCGCTGTGGGAACCACCGCACCACCGTGCAGCCTGGAACAAATTCCCATCAGATGTAATTTTAAAGTGTGAAAAAAGGATTTAGCAGGCAGCAAGTGAACAAGAATGCAACAAAGCAGATTTTCCAAGCAAAACATAACACTGCCACAAGATGAAGAGTGTTAATCACTTTACATAACAGTGATTGTAATGTTTTGTCTAAATGGTGGAAGTGACACCGTTGTTTTTAATCGTGTCAAGGGAAATTCTGAGCCTTACTTCAAAGCACTGAGTGCACCAGGGGGTGATGGCTAATTCACCACATTACATGGTGAGAAAAATATTTGACTGTTATTTGATTTTGACAAACTCCCAGGTGCAGCAAAAACCAAATTAGTCAGTCTCACGCTTTTGCTCTTTTTCCTTGGGCGACTAACAGGCACAAATCTCTTCAGAGGAGGGAAGTCGAGGGGACGGGTAAGAAATTATTGCTCCTTCATGTGGGGGACTGGATGCTTGAGGTGTTATTGGCTTGACAGTGGCAGAAAGAGAAAAAGAATGAGAATGAGAGTGCACCCCCCACCATCACCATCCTGCAAGCCTTAGCAGCCAGCTGTCTCACAGACTCCAAAACCATTAGGCTTTTTTTCCCTTCACTTTAACCCATTAAAGAAGTCAGACTGTGGAACACAGTATAATAAATAATCTCACCACTAACAAGGAAATCCAACACTTAAACTGCTGCTCACTTTTCTCATTTAAAACCCCTCATTTAAGGAAAAAAAAATCAAACAACACACAAAAACCAAAACCACTGTCAATCAGTTCACCTTTACCTCAGCCCCCCTGAGCAAGTTTAAGAGCAACACCAATATAAAAACACACATACACACACAGAAAACAGACACTAAACGCCACAATTATTCCTGTCAGAGATTAGCGCTGCACCTCTAATTGAAGATTATACTGGAGGATTATTAGTGCAGCTACTGAGCTGGAGACGATTACTTGTAGCTGCTGCGGTGTAGACTGAGCAAAAACCGACAACCGCGGTGATGGCTGCTGGTGCCACCTGAGAGAGTGCAAGCAGGAGCTGGGCGACATGGTAAAGTGGGTGCAATGTTATTCACTCATTCCATTAGTCTGATAAATATAGCTCTCGTGTGACATCTCTGTCAAACAGGCAGCTCTGCCAGAGGAAGGGAGCTGTGGTGACACAAAGGGGGACAAAAAAGATGGAATCAGACAACAAACACTGGAGAAATTGAACACAAGGCTCCAACGTATGACTTCCAAGAAATAGAGGACAGATGAAATGCAACATGAGAATAATTGAGCACTAGACTGTATTTCAGAAACACGGAAAGGTAATTTACCAGAGATACAAAGGAGATGTGCAGATATAAGATGAAGGAAACACACTAAGTGGTGTCAAGTTGGTATTTGATATGATTAATTCTTTCACTGACTTTTCATTGACACCTTCTACAGGATGTATGTTGTGGAATGACAGCTCTCTTACTTTCCATCATCTCAGATCTGTAGACCTGCATTGCATACCTCTTTTTACTTTGGTTGGAGATCATATCTGAGCTTAGCCAGCCTCTGGCACTCCCACAATCGCCAGTAAAATATAGTTCCATCAACCACTTACAGCTTTTGTAGGAGGCTGACTCCTGACCACCAGAGATAGTTGGATTGCACCTCAGAGGAGGAAAAGTGTGAATGAAAGGTGATGAAAAAGGATGAGAACAGACTTTTCCTTCAGTGAAACTGTGCTGTTCTTCGCAGTAGAATCCTGAGTCTCAGTAGATCATCAGGGCACTTGATTTCTGGTCTCTACTGATCCATCCCATTAGAAAAACTACAGTCACAGCAGAGAGGTCTGATGTCAGCTTGTAACTGAGAAGGATGGAGAACCAGTTGCATCTTCTGGGAAAAATTCACAGTAGGAATTTTATTTGACATGAAAGATGGAGGACCTTCTCATAACTGCTTAAAATTAGTCCAAAACATTTTATTTAAGTATTTATCTTGTGTCCTTTCCTGCATTTATATAATTTCTAACAGAACCTGCACGTTGATGCATTTTTTATACCTTTATAAATATTCTATGACCAGTTGTATGGACACTGAAATATAAGATTTTTTTCATCTGTGTTATTTTTTGCTGTTGATATGTGTATCGCTGCATATGTTTTTTTTTTTTTACAGGTTCCTGCTATAACAAGGTGTAAAATATAGTAATTGAAAAAATAAACATTAATTCATCTTGAAAGGAATCCTATGAAAAGATAAAAAAACCAGTAATGAACTGATTTTACCAACAAGTATTGTCTGTGTAGCCAGAGCATGTCAAAGCTGGTTCTGCTCCCACTGAGATCCATTATAGTCCAAAAATACTGGTTTTATTATCTAAGCATAGCCACTGTGGGTTATTTGGAGTTAATCCAACATACCATTCATAAGCTAGCGGATGTAAATATTAGCACAACATAATCCAAAGAAGAAATCTGTTGCCAGTAAACAATGAATTTACTACAGCACCACTTGCTGTACACTAATAAGCTCAGCTCTTTCACAAAGTCAGTGGAAGTTGGAAAACTAAAATGAAAGTAAAAAGAGAATGAAATACTTGGCAGATATCATAAAATAATATTTCATTCAAAGTACAGACAGCATATCAAATTATTAAAGTAAGACTCATGAAATGCAGATGATACATTTGACAGCATGAGCCATGTCCATCTCTTTTCGGTTTTATTTAGTGTCTCATGAAGCAATGCACATTTTTGATCAGTGAGAGGTCTGGGGCCTGTTCCAGAAAGCAGGTTAGGTTGAAATCCTGTTATCCCTGAGTTAGAAGAAACTTGTAGGAAAGTCTTATCTCAAATCTCTTAACATGGTAAATGACCTCATTAGCAGGTTTACCATAAAGAATACTGTTTCTAGTTGCTATCACTCATGGGTTGTTTGTACCAATGACATTCAGGAGGTTTAGAAGAAGAATTAATATATAATTTTTGTTAACAAAGAACATTTTAGAAAGACAATGATACTTTCAGTCATGAGGAAAGTCCTCAGTTGTCTGAAATCAAAATTCAATAAGTGCATGATGGGTAGAGAGCTACTGTCAGCCTCTCTGGATCCCAGCAGACGGTGTCAGCTCACTATCCTGTTCCTCCTCCTGTAAAGAAATTTGTCTTACTCTATATTTGTCTCTAGTCTATAAACTGAACCAACTCACAGCAGCTGTTCTGGAACTGAAAATTCAGAGTTGATAATCTCAGAGCAAATCTAGAGTTTCTTTTCAGAATCAGTTAGTTGACAACAAAAGACGACCATCCTAACTTTAGGATTCTGCAAATATGGAAACGTAGCTTTATAATAAATTCTGCACTGGCTTCTTGGTGAAATGTGCAACGATTTTCCTTGTGTACAATAGTCAGAGAGTGCTGGGATGCTTTATCAAACGTCACATGAGATGCCATGTTTTTAGTCCTTTTCCACCACCTCACACTAAAACTGTGCAAATGATATTGAAGGCAAATCCCAGTCTCTGCACTCTATACTATATACTAACTTTAAGCTGCTATGATGTAAAATAATTAAACAACAACATTATTTAATCAAACAGCCTACAATTATTTAAATATGTGAAGGTTTTATGATGAATTCTGGGAGGGTGGTGCATCATTTAATCTGTTGTAACTATAAAACAAGATTTTGAACTCCTATTGGCATCATTTCTGGCATTGTAAACAGCTTCTTATTTCCAAGACGCATAAATCTACAGATGAAACTTACAATTTGGACTCCCTGCATGGTACGTCCTAAAGTAAGACCCTCTTTGACAAGCATCCCAGCTTCTAAGTCCTTTTTGCAGAAATCAGTTTTTCAGTTAATGCTTGAGAGATTTTTGCTCATTTTCCTGGATAAGGCTCCTAGTTCACTAAGCCTCCAGGCTCTCCTTACATGTACCAGCATTTGGAGGTCTATCAATGGGTTTTTGTTGTATTTTGAGAATCCAGAGCATGACTGGACTGATCCACTCACACGCTAAACAATCATACAGCCATTCTACATATACAAATTGTGTCTACACCCCCCAAAAACAATCACAGGGAATAAAGCATTAAATATTAACTTCATCCCTCTGCATTCTATGTGTCACATGTTGGAAATATGTTTTTAAAATTAGATTTCAAACTAGTAGTAGATTTTTTTTGAAACTTTGTAGTCTCTTGAAAAGCACTTTATGTTTTTCTCTTCAACATCTCAATTTGACGTTCATTCTTATTACTTGTTAACTTCATAACAAATGAGGCAAATTAACTGAAAAGCTCTTTTTAAAATGATCCCACTGCTTTTAGGCATCATTTAGCTTAATTGAGAAAAGAAGCTACTTAAGGAACCAAGGGCTTCAAAGTTTCAGGAGAAATTGTTTTATTTTGATTTCAGTAACAATAATGGTGAACAAGTTACGACCAACGACTTTAGTGAAATTATGTTAAAGTTTAATTTACTTGGTACCGACCAAGCTCTGCCTTTTTTGCTATAATTGTTGAATTTTTTTCCTTTCAAACTTTAACGCTAAATCAAAAAGTACATCTTAATTAAAGCAGCTTAATTGCTGAATCAAGCTTTTTCATCAGCATATCACTTACTACAAATAAAGCAAAGCCTTGTATCATAAACAAGCATCACATATGTAGAACACAAATGAAAAATGTATATTTATCCTCCCCACTGTGTTTGTTTTGTTTGTATAAACCAATTGCCTCCTTCTTTCCTTTACCACAGCCATTTATTTCTGATAAGTCTGAAAGGTGAAATGTTTTGTCCCTCTGCGAATCAACTGATGGATGCCAGGGAGAGTGACTAGGACAGTCAGATTGTATCTGTGCTTTAGTGGAGATGAAAGAGCACGATGTGGTGTCTGAAAATAACAGTGCAACAGTGTCACATGCAAGTAAAATCTCAAGTAGCTGTGGTGAAATTGCAGAGGTCAGAGTGTTGAGCAGGCTCCTCTGACCTCTGAGCTGCTGCACCTCCTCCTAATCCGAAACCTCTACAACCAACATAAACTCATTTTCCACCCAACTTCCACTCACTCCGTCACCACCCCTCCCTTCATTTTTTTCTCTGCAGTCTCAGAGTAATGGGGACAGATGGCCGGCAGCTCCTTGCTGTTTCTTTGGGTTTGAAAACCCCTCCCCTGTCTCCGCTGCCCCTGGTCTCCTGCAACTGATGGCTTGGTTGCAGAGACTCCCACTGAATAGCAATGTGGACCCTATCTCGTTTTCTGAGAGCTGAGGGGTTATGAAGGGGGGTAGGGGAAGGAGGAAAGCTGTGTGAGTTGGTGGGGGTCGTTAGAGAGGGAGGATTATTGCTGACAGGGGAGAAATGCTGTAGGCTTTCAAGTGAGGACAACTGCACTGAGTTTGTGATGTAAAGTTGTGTCTGTGTGTGTGTGTGTTTGTTGCAGGTGTGCATTCATGCATGCTTTTCTTTTCTCCTCTATGTTTCTGTGTATTTCTATGTGTGTGATCTCTGCTGGGCTTGTCCCTGCCTGAGGTACAATACTGTACTGTGTGTAGGTTCACAAATACCAACTGGGCAGAGAAGGACATTTTGTGCAGGCAAACCCAGGAGAGGAGGGGGGAGGGGGGGATTTCTGAGGAAGCCCAAAGCTGTATCTGGTATTACAACTGTACAGTATATCTGTGCATTTACTGGTACGACGGTATGATTACATAAAGTTCAGTACTGACTTATTGCTGTTTTTCTAATGCTATTCAGTTGTCTTTCTGCTGTTGTAGTCAAGCTAGAAAAATCAGCCAGTTTGTACATAATAAAAACTGTATTAAGCTCTATTTTGGTGACACCATCTAAGTAACAACCCTTATCCCCTTCAGACCTGAATTTTTTCTCTGGGCAAAAAAAATTTTGTCCATTGCTGACAAGACTCAATCACAGTACATATTTATTGGTCCAAACCAATAAAAAAAATAATGTCCATTCAAATGGACGCAGGGGCTGAAAGGGTTAATTTGTTCCAGCTCCCTCTAAAATCCATCTGACACATTCAATACATCCCCCAAACACATTATGTAACTTTCTGGCACAAACAGGCCGACATTAAACACAATGAAGTTCTGTGTTGATGGTTTACACCCTGGTCACAGAGCTAACAGCTTAAAGTTTATCCTACCCAAGACAGAAGAAGCAGAAACAGCAACATGATGAAAATAAAGCTGCAGGCAGCGAAAATCAGCCTCCAAATAGAATGTGAGGATTTTAGCTGTAAATGTCTGTTGACATCATCAAACAGCAGAAAAAACATCACATGATAAATGCATTAATAATTATTTGCTGGCAAGTACAACTTGGACACCTGATAAACAAAGGGAAAGGCAAATATAATGAAAAATCAACTTTTCTTTTTACCTTGAATAAAAAGCAATATATAGAAAATGGCCTTTTAAGATCTGTAATTGTCTCATTCAGTAAGTGGCTCAGATTTGTAGTGATTGTTTTGTTTGTCCAACTTCCAGCTGAGAGTAGAAAAAACAGCCTCTTAGCTTTTGTTTGGGTGCGTTATAGTGCAAAAACAAAGTTCAATAGTGCAGCTCTAACTTTAGCTTCTAAAAGCAAACAGAGCACAAATGAAATGTCTTCATCAGGATGATATGCACTGAAGGAATTAGGAGGAGATTTATACCGGGGGTGTGCAGATAAGCTGCTACATTCTCTCTGCAGTGCTGCTTTAACAACATGGGACAGTTTAGTGCCTGGCTTGTGATGATACTGGGAATAAAAGAGTGGCCAGTCACAACTGCCCAGTGTTGAGTTGCAGTTAAGGGAAAGTAAATATTTGAGAATTAAATATCCAATAAAGAAATCAGTTAAGGTTTGATTTGCTACATGCTGATGTGAGTTCTTAGCTATTTTCAAAGAGGCAGAACTCGTGGAAGAGAGAAATTATAAGGGAGCCATGTGGGTCACTCCGTATCTTACAGCTACCTGCTCTGAAAAGATGTGGAAATTCATGAGGAAGCTCTAGGATTTACCTTCTATGATGTTTCAACGTTAGCATGGCCTGGAGACTACAACCTCAGGGACTGTCCCATCATGTGAAGTAAAGATCTAATATGTGCCTTTTAACTGGGAGTATTGCACTTAAGTTCCAGGTGAACATTCAAAATGGTTTTGAAACACCGAAAAAATAAAGTAATGGATTTAAAAATTGACTATAAGTTGAAAAGTTTGCTCCACTTCAGTAGATGTGCTGTCAAAATTCAGCCTCTTTACTATATGAATGTTTCTGTAGGTAACATCAGTTAAGATTTATTCAATTATCAACAAAAATATACGTAATATGTGATTTGTAAATGCTAAATAAACATTTAAATTAGTATTTAAAATTTCAGTCCCATATTTCATAGTGTTTATAAATGATACCAAGTTTTTATGAACATGTGAAATGAAAATAGAATCAAATGCTCTGTCCAAATTTGGTTCATCTTAGTAAATGTGTTAACTTTTCCATAATATTTTATATATAAAGATACGGCAGATCACAAAATATGAAATATTATATCCCATTTAGGTTCAAAGACACTCATCCTCGAGTATTTGAAATGTCAAAATACATCCATTAATTAAAAAAAATATTTTTTAAAGCTTGACTTTCTAATGAAGGAAAAAACAAGAAGAATCTAGCTGCTTGGACACAGAGGAATATTCTGCAAACATTAGCTTTTATCTGCCAAATAGAGGACGGCTATAAAAAGCCCACAACTTTATGATCTTTGGAAGCCACGTAATGATCATTTCCCTGATTCACAGCATTGAGGATATAGATGTGAGTGTATATGAAACACATTTTTCAATAATGAGATCAAATGGATGTGACTTAATTTATCAAACCATGTGTCCTGACCACCCCGAACCACCTTCTAACATTCAGAGGCAAAAGAAAAAAGTAACTGATTTACTTCCAAAAGTGGCTGGTGGCATCGTGATGGTGGTTGACAGAGTGGATGAAGACAGATGCTGATGATTACTGGTGGCGCAGTGGGGATAATTACGTATAATGTGTGGTTATTTGGGACAAAACACTGGGACGTGGGGAAATGCAAGAGAATGAATTTATGATGGGTGCGGACTAAACAGCTGGGTTTAAAAGGGATGACACAGGGACGAGGGATGAAGACATTGATCTGAGCCAAATGCTGATAAGACTGCAAGGTGGAGAGAAAAAAAGAGTCTTTAACAGGCGGAACATGGATGAACATGTTATGGATGCATCTACACACAGGGAGATAAAGGTGAACATGCAAACAAGAGATCTCTGAATCTGCAGACAAGCAAACAAAAAGCGTTAGCTTACATTTCTGGTCCTTCCAGGTGACAGTGGGCTCAGGTCGGCCAACTGCCAGGCAATAAAGGTTTACATTCTCTCCCTCATTCACCGACACGTTCTTTGAGATGTTGACGATTCTTGCCGGCACTGAAAAACAAGATGAGGACATTTAAATTTGACCTCAAAATTACCTTTCCATTTCATAAATTATTGATAAGCCAAGGCCTTCCAGTTTATTAAGGCGTTAAGGTCTCTGCATTCTAGACAGACATGCAATCAGCTGATTAATGATCTGTGCCTGAGTGCTTACTGAACTGTGCAACAATACACTTGACCGTCTACTTAAAATGCACCAGATTCAAATTGCTGCAAATGAGCATTAAAACCCCCTTTTTCTGACATCCAATCCAATTTATTGCAAACGAAGGGGAATTTGTCAAGGTAGTTGGATCATATTTTTAACTTAAGGTTTTAAGGGAAAGCATCACTCCTTAATACAGCTTTGTGTCCAGACCAAAGTGCTGGTGTTGCATGCATGTAGTTAGTTAAAAAAAACATGATGGCACTTAAATTCAAATAATCTATTACTCTTTTTAAGCTTGTCACTAATCTTGCTTTTGAAGCATATCTACCAATAATACTGTAACCTGCTGTAATGTAGTCTTATCAACAATAAAGATAGAAGAGCTTCTCCGACTTGATACACTAGCTTGAGGGTGTAATTAGTTTGTGTGATATCAAGCTTAAGATCCAACTGTTGGCAACTTGAAAGTGGGCGTATACTTGGGGACCTTTGCCAAGATCTTTGGCATAAAAGTGTTGAGAAATCTCAGCTAGTGAGGTGATCAACATTTAAGGAAAGTGATTTTGAGTTATTATTCTAAGATTGTATTAAAAGTTTGCAGTCTCATCCTGCTTAGTGATTTTTTTACTACCCAATATGGTTCAACACAAAAAAACACCTGACACTTGTTGGGATTAAATGTCTGATATCTACTGCATCAATACATCATGTCACTCAGGATGAGTTAGACTTTCACTCACTTAGCTACTGACTTGATGACTAAGCTGCAGTCAGTCATTGTCCTGGATATTTATTTCTTCGGGCAGCTGGATAGCCTCCTGTGCACCGCATCTACTCAACATACATCCTCATCCATCTGATCCATCTGACTTTCCGATCACAAACCAAATAGCATTCACCTGTCGTCTGGAATAAGGTCACCTTACTACAACCACACATACACAAGCCATTTCACTCTGAAATCGGTAAATACCTACTGTAATTACTAGCTATATCACACTTAATTCTGCAGGATATGGATACATAGGAAAAACAATCCAATGCTAATGGTTTTAATGTAAATATATTTATTGTGTAAACTATTATTAATGGAGTCCAGTCTGTTACAATTCAGCTACTGACCTTGGACAATGAGGTAGACATTAGCGATGCGCGGCTTGTTGTTGGCCTGGAAAGTGCAGGTGTAGGGTCCCTCGTCTGTTACTTGCACTTTGTCAATGTGAATGGAGAAATCGCTGTTGTTGCTGTTGACAAGCGTCACACGCTTGTCTAGCGACCATTTATCTGTCCCGGTGAAAAGGATATTGGAGCGGTTCAGCCAGGCTTTGTGGGTCACCTCCTCGTCGATCCGACATCTGCAAGAAAACAGGATGTGACTAACAGCTGGAGAGGTCTGCTTTACTTAATAACTTGATCAATTAGCAAAAACATATTTAACAAGCAGTGTGTTCTATACAGAGACATGTGGGTGAAAAAATTGCTCCACATTTCTTTTAGAGCATAAAAAAGATCTAAACTGAAAAACACAAACACACTTTTTGAGCAATAATATCTTTTGTTTTTTTTAAATAGTGGTGACTTGTATTTTTCCAATCAGGCCAATAACTCAAAGCACTTTATGTCACAGTCGCCCATTCACCCACACACACCCTGATAAGTACATCAGGGGACAATGCAAACTTTAGTGTCTTGCCCAAGGACACATACATAGGCATGTAGTCAGGGGAATCCCGGAATCAATTCACCAAGCTCCCGGTTGGAAGATGACTGTTTTTCCAACTGCACTAAAAAGAAAAAAAAAAAACCTTAAAAACCCACCAGAATAAAAAGATTTGGGAACCACAAAAGATTGATTCTCTGTAGCCATTTTTATCCAGCTAATGTTTTCAGGATGTGTTAACCTTATGAATCAAAATGTATCATATTTAATATATACAGCTTTTGAAACATTTTACATCACTTTATGGTGGAAACTTATTTAACCCTGCTGTACACCATATGATACTAGTTACCTACCCCTTGGTGAACCTCAGAAAGCAGAGAGATTATACTACAAAAATAATATTAAATACTGAAAATACTCCAAAAATCAATTGTTCATTTTTAAAATTTTATTAAAGCATCTAATAAAGACTTCAAGATGAAAGAAATAGGACTTTTCTGCCCAGTTGCTGTACGACTGGGCTTTAAAGGGTTAAAGACGAGGCCTGTTTGAAGTCATTACATAAAAACCATGTTCCCACGATCAGTGGCTATTGAATCGTCTACAAATTAAAATGACTGATGAAGACAGCAGAAGACTGCAGAGGACTTTTCAGGTATCTGTTTCTATGATTCAAAATGTAATTAAGAAATGGCCATTAACAGGAATGGTGGAGGTCAAACTGAGGTCCGGAAGACAGGAACACAGTAAATGGCTTGCGGGAATGCTAAAACTGCCAATCAACCACTGTTTGACTGTAAAAGACTTTTGGGAAGATTTAATGCGCTCTGCAAAGGAGATGTCACACCTGCACAAAAATGTGACGTTGCAGACATGAGCACAAAAGTCTGCACCAGACTTTTGTAAAGAAAACAAACAAACAAGAGTGATCTGGTTTGTAAGGACATTATTGGAGAAAACAACAAAAGATTCTGAATTTTCTTCAATTTTAAATTAAATTGAGCGTTTAAGTCACAACTAGAACGACACTGATTGTGGCAAAAAAGGCTTCATACAGCTGGAATTACATCCTCTCCTCTACAGTGCAAAAAGCTGGACAACCTTAAGGCTTTGCGTCACACAGTTATCTTAATTTCATTATTTACAACTAAAAAGGATAAATGTGGCCATTTGCTTTTTAAAACAAACCAATACTATCAAGAGGCTGAGGTTGCGTAACATGACAATGGGTCAACATCACACACACACACACTCACGCACACACAAAAATAAATATAAAAACATGCGTGCAGTCAATTTACTGACTTTTACTGACACATAAAAAGATTTTCAAGAGAACGTCAATGTAATGTCAAATTCTACATACAACCTAAATCTCTTAATAATATGTCAGCAAATTTTTTATTTAGATTTGTATGTTTGTAAAGCACCCGTTATCATCAAAATCCATTTTTTTCCCGTGCTGCAGACCTGACTTCACAATTTAGAGAAGATCTTTATTGACCAGTTTAGTTAAAGTTACTGGTCTTTGTTGTAGAAGGTCCATTTAATGTTGACAGTCTGTTGCTTTCTGTAAGAATGAGGAGAATTTTAGCGAGTGAGAAATGGATTCAAATGAAATGACATTTTATGGAAGCTAACATCAGAGCTGGAACACTTTGGAGAGGACACAATTGGCTTTATGCACAGCTCCACTATTTCCTCAACTTAGAACAACTCCTTTGTTTCCTGTCTTTCATTACTGGATGAACTGATTAATCCAGGTGTGTCTGACCTCAGTAACCACAACGGCAATGGCCAGACACACCTGGATTAATCCAGTATTTAAAGACAGGAAACAAAGGAGTTGTTGTAAGTTCAGGAAGTAGTGGACCCGTGCATAAAGTCAATTACCTGAAGGTTTCATAGTTGATATGATACTCATCACTCACAGCATTTAATAACATTTTTAATATGCCATCATTGACATTATGTCTTCTGTCAGTAAGATATATTTTTAAAATGAAGTTAGCTTATCTTGTTCCCAAAATTTCCCATGAAAGGAGAATAAAACGTTTTAAACAGCTTGGTTAGAATTTCTTTTAGTACAAGGTTTTGTTGAAGACTTTTTGGGATGAATGAAAGAACAGAGCTCAGTTCTTCTAAATATAATCCTTTGTTGCCATTCAGATAAGATTATGTGAGCATGCTCTGTTCATTTAGCAGGAAATGCTGCGACTGCAAAGGTTATAGCACACGATTCACCTAATTATCATTCTCATCAAACCATCCAGTAACGCCTGTGCTGAATATGCATTTCTTTGTCTCCATTTAAATGTTTTGCTGTCTCAGTTTATTTGTCTGTAAACTTGCGGGTGTTGCATTACTATTGAGCCAACTTTTTTCCAGCTTCACAGGTTACAGGGTAAAAGGGTAATATTACAGAACATTTGGCAATACAATTCTCTTTTGCATAATTAAAGTTAATAATAACATAATCAGTCACACACAAAAAGTAAATATCGCAATGTGCTGAAACTCAATAAATCACTTTTTTTTCACTTTTTGCTGCCAAGTTTGAGCTTTTTGCCAAATGTGTGACTTTAGTTCTTGGCTTGGCCACTAGATGTCCTTACTCAGCTTCAACTTAAGATGATATTTCCCCAAAATTTTCATGTTTGATTGATATGACCTGGATAAATTTCTCTGAGATTGATCTCTTGCCAGTGGATGTGACAGTACAATGCATACAATGCATAACAGCTAGAAAACAAGTGAACTTTGAAGTCTTCAGCAAACAGACTGCAAACTGAGCTGCTGCTAAGGCTGATACATGACCTGAAAGTCAATCAGTCTTTATGATATTGATTCATATTGCTTGTCTGTTGCTGGTTTGTGGACTTAAATAACAAGAGGATAAAGTAAGAAATCCCTCCACGGCAAAAGGGGGTGGGGGTGGGTCCATTATCTCTGTAAACATGCTCTAATAATCTATTTCTAAAATTAATCACTTCTGCACGGAGGCTGTTGCTACAGGAGAGAAAGCCCAGAGGAAATGAGAACCATATTAACATCAAATGTGTCTCTTCTTAATGGCCCGCATCAAAGCCAACACAACAGCATTGTCTTACGCAAAACAAAAGTAATTGTGCCACTTGGGTAAAAGTGGTTTCACGTAAAATGGAGTTTTATTTGTACAGCTATTATGTCTTTTGTTTGACAGCTATGTGGCTGACTGACACAGATTTGAACACACATCTGATTATAAAATATGCTGTAAGAGTCCCACTGAGGAAGTTTTAAAGCTGCACAACTTTCAAAATGCCGAAAAGTAAAGAAGGAAAGAAGTCACTTTGGGATGATATATTTTACCACCAACTTTTGGGCTTTTTAGGAGCAAAATGTTTGCATAAATCCTATTTATCTGGCTTTACAGCATCAATAGCAGAGCTTTAAGCTACGTGAGCTGATGACAGTATAGATCCCAGACCTTTGATTTCCAACTTTGAGAGAGACTTGCTGATGTTGACAAATATTGACAAATTTGTTCTTGGCTTCAGAATAATGTGTTTAGCTTGATTGGAGGGTCCGCTGTTGTTTTAAGGGGAAAAGATGGACTAAAAGAGGAATTTGTTGAGTGTTGAGAGGATGTAAGTAATATTGACTTTAGATTTCGTTTTCTTTCTTTTTCAACAACAGAGAAAATTTCCAACCTAGGTCATAACAAGTTGGCTGTTTTATTAGTTTTTGTTTTTTCTTTTTTTTGGTTTGGAGTCAAAAATAGAGTTGAACTTTAGTGTACTACTCACAGTTTGGTAGATGTGGTTGTAAACAGCCATCCCCTGAGCTAGCCAAACATTATTGTTTCATCATTTAATCAAAAGAAAATTTGATGGCACAAAGACTGGAAGACTCTATTAATTTCTAACAGTTATCATTATTTAATTAGCCAGGATGGACAGAGATTCAAAATATGGCACATTGTAGGATGCCTAATTGAAGTAATGAGAGAGAATTGGCAATCAAACCAGTGTGACAGGTGGTGGAAGGGCAAATATGTTTTTCATGTAATCATTTGTTGCAGGTGTAGGATCAAGAGTTACCTCAAAGTGACACTTTCGCCTTCCAAAACTGTAATGTTGTCCGGCAGGTGTCCGAATTCGGCTCCGTGTACACTGGACCCTGCCAAGAAAAATGAGAGAAGAGCACAATGAGCATCCAATAACGACACGAGGCACTCCACCAGTGCTCATCAATCTCAGCTCAGGTGCTTGAAGATTCACTGCCTCAACAAATCATTTGTGGCAGCGATGTGTCCTGCTGTCCTGTTTACCTGTTCCAAAGGGAAAGTAATAAATATACTAAACAAAGGAGTCAAAATGTCTGCACTGACCCTCATACTTGAATAATAATTCAGTTTTACCCTGCATTCTGGAGGTATGTGTGTTCATTGAACAGCACTGATAATGAGCCAAGGGAAGAGGATTCACGCAGAGTTGCCAGAGCGTGAAATGAAGGGACAGCCACGGTAACAGAAAGGATGCTCATACTGCCTACCAACACACACACACACAAGCACACGGAACAGAAATGCATGTATACAAAAATACAAACATATACTGTTTTACAAAATCACACAAGACCAGACACATCCTGAGAGCCATTAGATGGAGAGGAAATACAAAATTGGCATCTTAAAGTGACATGCTACGGTAAGAAAAAAACCCTGCAAACAATTAAAATAACCTAAATACAACTGGCGAGATTGCATACTAAAACCGAGCTGCAACACCAGAAAGACATGTGACTACATCCATCTATCTCTGCTGGGACAAGACATTCAATATTCCAGCTTGTGTCCTCGTATGATCTTTGACAGCCTTTTCTTTCCTCTTCTTGCAAGATGACCTCAATATCTCAATGGGTTTTTGTGTTGTCTCGCCTTGAGGTTTAATAAATGGTGACTTTATAAAATGAAGCCGCTGCACTCAGGTGCTAAAATCCACCTCGAGGTTTGTTAAGTAGCTGTGCAAAAGCAGGAACACGTTAAGCATGCCATATGAGAAGTTGCTAAGAGATGAAAGCCAAAGGTGATGGCAATGCACCATTAAACAGATGAAAAGGTGGGTTTTAAATTAGGGGAGGTTTTTGAGAAATCAGGATCTCATCAAAAAACAATGATGAGACAGGCTTCTACATGGTAATGAACCTAAATGCAAGGTTCTCGAGCTACAAAGCAGAAGTCCTGAAAATTATGTTAAAAAGTGTTTATTTAAAAAAGACATATGCCTGTATTCATACCACATTTACTATTTTAATGAATGAAAGGCTGCTTTGCCTATATCTGTACTGGTCAACTTTGTGCATATGCATATAGGTATCTACGTCCTCTCTGTTGCATGTGTTAGTCATGGGCGATGCTGGGTGTGAACGTGTAGGTTTGTTTGCTGACATACTGACAGGAAACAAGAAAAGAGGACAAAGTAATGACGCTTCAAAAGAAAATTGGCCCTGAAAATCTCCCACTAAAAGCAGTAATCGCATTAATGGTTTGCTGCTGCTGCTGTGCTATCTAGGCCGGCCAAGGATCCTAGAACTGGCTCCATCTCTAAAAGCCCTGGGGGAAGGGCACAGCACATTAGCCATTGTGTACAACATTAAAAAACTTTCTAAAGCTTCCGCTTACTGTGATCTTTGTTTTTTTTTCTTTTACTGCCGTATAATAATATTGCTTTGCTTTGCCCATGCTTTCTCTCTTAGTCTCCATTCTATTCTCAATCTATTGGATGTCCCTTTCAAATGCTCTGTGCTTTAAGCAGCAGACTTTATTTAGGTTAATTCAATTCCATTTCAGGGCTTGAGGCTTGGAGACATGTGTGACACTGTCATAAACATACACCCTGCATATGCAATTACAGCCACACACATGAACAAAGGACACAACACATGCAGTTGTTTTGATAGACTGAATAATATACAAGTTTATTTTATCCTCCAAACAACATTGCACAGGTTACAAACCAGTGGGCAGCTATTCCCATTTCCCTACTCAATTCCCATCTTCACAGCTCGATTGGCACCTTGCATTCTAAAACCTGTATCACCCCGTATCCACTCCCTGATGCTGCGCAATGTGATAACCAGGGCAACAAATTCTTCCTAAGCTTCCTCCTCTGTACTGAATTACAGGACAAATCACACAAAAGCCGGTTTAGACACACATACAAGATGAAAGAATTTATTGTGACATCAAAAAGATCCATTACATTTTACCAAACAAAAAAAAAAAACTAATATTACTCTGTCTGGAGGCTGAGATGTACACAGGGAAACACACACATACACAGGCTTTTTCCTATACTGTCACTGTCTTTGAATGCACCAACATCTGCGTTTCAACACAAGGAGACCTCCGCAGTCCTCAGACAAAGGTGCCCTCAGGTGTGTGGAGGGATTTATGCTCCCTTTTTACCCAATTCCCCTGCACAGCATTATGCGAGCAGCAGCTGTATTATCATCTTTATTAGCTTGGCAGATGGACTACTCTGTTTTGATAAAGTAATCTGAGTCATTGGGTATAGACTGCTGGGATAAGCATACCAACTGCACATTACAATTTCCTTCACCTCCTTCGCTCCAGGAAGCAGCAGCCTGTGAGCTACAGCCTTAAAGTTTTGTACTGTAAATACGTGGATCATGCAGGAAAGCCTCGACTGCTTGGCTTTAATATCTACACAGAATGTGTTACTAATACTGGCAGGGACATTTTTATAGTTGCTTGTTGGTAACACAGATATTTTTCTATCTACTCACCATTGTGGAAGGTTTTGAACGCAGCTTCCAGAGTTCATCTCAATCCATGATGATTCTGGAAGTTTTTTTTTACAAATATCCTCAAGAGAAAATACGACTCAGTGCAACCTGCAGTTAAAGTGTTTTAAATATTGTGCAAAAAATATGCAGGTTATATGGTGCTACTAACAACATACACATACTGACACAAAGTACTGATATTTTACAAGTATAATTTTCCGTTTCTCTTTCATGCGCCGTCTTACCAAAAACCTGACTTTAATATCTTTAAAAAATGAGGTGACTTCATTTTCAAAACCTTGTGAATTTATTCTGAATTCCTGGAATATGCCCACGACATGAGTGAGGAAAAAAAAAGAGCTAATGTTTGAAAATCTAGTTATTTTGTATTCAGATAGTCAGATGACCTCATTTTATTTGGCTGTGGAACATTGCTAAACAGACACCTTAGCAACTGAGTCAACCCCAGATCATACAATGCCCCTCTGTGCAGCAGCTCATCCACCGCTTATCTTACTCTGATGAGCCCATCACTGTGGAACAGGGTAAATCTGGACTCCTAAACCAAATGACCTTTATTCATTACTCCTGAGTCCAATTTCTATGCTCTTTAGCAAATGGAAGACTTAAAAAAACCTGCGTTACTGATAAGTGGTTTTCTTAAGGCTACAAAGCTGTTAGGTTTCAGTTCCTGGTGTTATCTCTGCAGCGTGTGGAAATGCTCTTACTTTCATGTCATTTTCAGGTGTTCTGCTGTTGATTTTCTTCAATTGCATTCCACTAAATTTCAAGTGATGTCTGATTACGATCATTCAAGATTTCCTCCCGGCTAGTTCTTCCTCAAAGCCGATTCACCAACCTTCTTTTAGGATTTAATAATGTCTATTACAACTATGGTAGTTTCAGCAAGAAACATAACAGCATCTGTCTGAAATGTGCTCCAGTGATGCACTCCTCACTTCTGCTAGAACAGTATTTCATCTTAAAAAAACTAAACTAAAAAAGCAGTTTCTCATCCTCTAAAAGAATGACGGAGGTGCAGCCGAGCCATTCCCAACACACCGGCTGACACATTTCTCGACTTAAACCCAGCTGTGCAGAGCAATTATTATAAAAATAAGATCTGAAATCTGACAAATGCCAGAATACATTCAGTCAGCACCGACAGGGATCTCAAGTTCCTGTTTGCCTTGGGGACGATGTAGATATTTAGCTGAAGTTGATGAAAATAAATTGAAACAATGATAAAAATACATACACTTTGTAGAACAGCTTTGTAGGAAAATGCTTTCAGTCAAGAATAATGCAGCGTGACAGACTGATGTGAAAGCCGGCAATAAAACACCTTTGCTGGTAATTATATATGAAGATACATGTTTATAGCCTCTATGAAACACGAATATTACATTTGCATCTGCAGCACCGAGTGGGAGCGTGGGGTGTGAAAGAAAATGTAATCATCGTATGGCTGAGTGACAGCATGTCTCTCAACTATTATTTATCCCTTAAATGCAATTAAATCAAATGTTTTCCAGTCAAACAAAACATGCAGAAATCAAACAATACATTAATGAGGCCAGACTGTATGTAGCAGTGAGCTGCTGAATGGTCAGAAACATCACCTTCAAATGTCACTTTATGGGTTTCTTTTAGCTGTATTGATCAATGTCTCAAATTCTCCTTTTCTCTGCTTCCTCCTGGATTTGGCGCGCAGACTGAACTGCACCCACCAGGATGATTCAGGAGTCTTGGCCACTGACACTCCAGAAAGAAGGGCGCTTGCCAACTGGGGAGCTTAAACTACAACCTAACACACATTTAAAGAAACACACACACATTTACCACTGAAGCAAAACAACAACAAAAAATGTTAGTAAAGACCTATGACACTGTAAGATGAAAAAAAGAGTTGTGTATGGATGATAAATAACCGTGTATAGTGGAGATGGAGAGTGTTGGTGGTAAACACTGCAGTGGCCCCCTCATGATAGTAGCCACCAGCATATTGAATTTCCCTGCTCACTGCTGTCTGTTGCAGATACCGTCTGGCCTGGCTGCTAGTATCTCTTGTCCTTGCAATGACCTGCTTTGCACACAAATGAAACCCTCACCTACATAACATACATGGAGAGGAACAAATACAAAACATGAATACTGTTCAAAATACAACAGCGAGCATTTGTCTTGAGACTGAACTGAACCTCAAGCTTTGATTTGACATTATGGATGAATGAAATTTTAGAGACATGTCTGAGGATCTACAAGAAATTAAATAAAATTAGGGTAGGTTGACCATAATTTACGAATTATTTATTTTGTAAACGACAGTTGCAAATGAAGCAAAAGCAAAGATCTGTTTTGGTCATATGGAGAAAACTTGATCTGTCGCAGGACAAGATCATAACATGATTTTCCCTACTTGTGAGCTATGCTGTTGTCGTTTTTACATTGTTTTTTTTATCTCTTAAGCCCCATTGCTCAGTACCCATGAGACATCCATTATGAGATTTGTATTTTCTTGACTTTTATGTGACTACTGGCAGACACTTATGAGTAGAGCCCTGTTGAGCTCCATAACTTTAGCTTGCTAAGTCCTTGAAAGGCTGTCTTTGTACTGTTCATCTTTCTCGTTTTTGCCCTTGACAATCAAATAAACACATAGAGGAGGGAAAGCTACCTCTGAAGCACGCTTGGCGTCAAGACGGATAAGACGCAGAGGCTATAATGAAACCCATAACAATAATCCATTTCAACTGGGGCCGCTATGGTTCAGAAATTGAAAAGAGAAGAGCCGTACGGCACAAGGTGGAAGGCAGAGGTGAAGACAGATAACCGGATTGAGGTAAGTTTCTGCAAAGGAGAAACGCTAAGAATGAGGAAAAGCTATAGATGAATGTGGAATTACAGGGTGTAGTATAACTGCAGCAAAGGTAGCTGAAGTGCTACCATTACATGATAATAGTAGTATACAGGAATAAGTAAAGGAGCAACACAGGAGTATTAACATAAAGGAGAGAGGACAAAGTACTACTGGTTTAGAGCAAAGCAAAGGAAAGACACACCCGCATAATTAACACTGGCATACTGCAGCCAATTAAATATTTACAGAGGCCCTTCCCTGCGATACCTTGATGATGAAGAGAGGCAGCCCAAGGATTATCAGATGCCGGGAGCTGCAGGCAGGAGACAAGAGGTTGGGGATGAGGGATTAAACATTAACAGGCTCAGATATCCCTTTCTTTTCCTCGTCTGATCCCATTAACTCTGGTCGGCCCAAATCCAACCCCAAGTCCACCCCTCTTCCTTTACTCATCCTCCCTATCCACTACTACTCCACTTTACTACTCACTCAGCCCCTCTACTCCCCATTTATGAAATCCCACATTCCCCCTCCTGGCTGCTTCCACCCTCTGCACCACCTGTCAGGAACAGAGCAACAGGAGAGCAGGAAGAGAGTGATGACCAAGTGGTGAGAAACCACCTGGATGTCTCGCTTAAGCGGCTCAACAAGATGGATATGCACGTTGCTTCTTTTTCACAATTGCCGGTGAAGCAAAATGGATGTCGGCAGGATTCCACTTGACAGGAAATCCAAGAAATGTCAAAGTAGACAGGGTGAATGAATTGTTTTGAATCTGTCTGGTTATATCATTTTCCCTCCTCATATAGCAAATATGTGCTTTTTTTCTTTTTCTTCTTGTTGGAGAAATGTAGTGAAATGACTTCAACGAGTACGGCTTATTTTGACATTTTAAGTGCTTTGTTGGGCTCGTTTGGATGCGTCAGTAAGACAGGTTTGACATCTCGCTGCTCTTCGCTCTTCATTCAAGGTCATTTGAAGCCCAGCCTTTCCTGACTATTCATGCACACCAAGAAAAAATAACTCAGCTGAGCTCACACACAAAACAATCAACATGTACGGTACGCAGCTCATTACCCACTGATGTCTAACTTACGCTATCCAAAACGTGACATCTCCCCCTTAATGTTGTATGTATAGCTCATCTTCAATTCTGCTTCTGGTTGCTCCCCCTCCTCCTCTCATCTCCCTCCTACCTACTAATCCCTCTTCACACATCAATCAATAGAGCACTGCAGAGTGCACAGAGCCATACAGTACTCAATGCAGCAGTTGTACAACTTCAATGGGCAGCCACAGATCTTTACCACTGAATGAAGCTTGGCCTGGTGTACTAAAACCAGGGACAAGCCCCGCTCTACTTTCTTTTACCCCCTATTTTACTTGAACTGATGCCTAAAACCCTCAGCACTTTTGAGATCAATAAAGTAGTTAAACTGTTACTTCCTCTGCCGGTGAGTGCACGTAAACATGCGCATACCTTCCTTACACAAAACCTTCCATTAAATACACCCTGTGCACAGGTAATTTGACAGATTTGTTAGGAATTTTTGACATAACGTTAAAAGAGAAACATAAAATATGTATGAACCCCAAGAAGATGTGCATCAGACGTCCTCTGACGATAACATATTTTTAAGGAACTAAAGAAAGAAGGAAAAACTGTCTGCACATGACATCTAACAGCAACATGTCGCCTTCAGTAACATTGAAAGATTGTATGATTATATTTAGTTTGGTAAATTCCATATGAATATATTGTAATAGATCGGCAAACTTAAGGAGTATTGTTCATTAATTTTCTATACAATCCGCCCATTATCTGTAACAATTCATCCAATTCTGCGTGGCAGGGAATACTGGAGCCTATCCCACCAATGTTTGGGCGAGAGGCAGGATACACCCTGGACAGATTGCCAGTCCATCACAGGGCAACACAGAGACAAACAACCACTCACACTCACTCTTAACGACGAATTGACTTAACATGCATGTTTTTGGTGGGAGAAAGATGGAGCATCTTCAGAGAACTTACGCATACACGAGGAGAACATGCAAACTCCACACAGAAAGGCCACTGTTCAGACCCTCCCTGAGCTGAGGCTCAAACCAGCGACCTTCTCACTGTGAGGCCACAGTGCGAACCACTTCATTGATAATTTACTTCTTTTTAAACTAGTACAATTAAACTATTTTACTTTAAAAATATGCAGTTGATGGCATACTGGCATTCACTGTGTCCATTTCTGGAGCAGCTATTGGCCAGAAGCATCTTGCATACTGTAAAACTACACATCACAACAATTTGCTTTGGGATGTTTTGTCATTTAGCAGCTGTGTTTTTCTTTACACAACAATCAGATATCATCACACAAGTCATTTTCAACTTCCCCTGTGGTTGAGTCACCAAAGCTATATGTAAAACGACATTATTGGAGAAATTGTGTCAACATCAGATAGACTTGTCCTTGCTGGAGAGAGTAGGCCCACAGAATAAAGCTTGCATTGTATATTGTATAGTAGTAGTATACATACTGAAGGTGCACGAGTCTGTGTACTACAGGTATCAAAGTAGAATTACAATGGTGATGCATCCCAAAGAGAGTCTGCCAAAGTTCAGTAGTGCTTTTTAAAAAGTAAAATAAAATCAAGGCAATTGAAAGTATCCTAAACGGATCAATTACAACATCATCTTAGTTAGTTTTCTATTCTTTGCATTTATCATTGTTCATGTCAAGATGTAAATCATAGCTGTACTGAAAAGGCTCTTTCAGATCAATCCTTTAGCAAGTATGTTGAATATTTTGGTTTGCTGTAGACTTTACTCAAATTTGTCTCTTTGGATTAATTTATTTGCATTAAATGGACAAGTTAGAAACTGCCAGGAGCAGACATGATACCACCGCTGTCATGATGACATTAGCTGACAGGTCATCAGGACCTTTTAAAAGACTAGTGTGGCAGTCAGGCAAGATGGGGGTAAATCCCTTAGGCAGACCAAATGGACTCAAAGCAAGAAGGGAAGACAAGCTTCAGCCCAGCAGGCGATCAGGGGCAGGCAGCGAAATATAAGAGCAATGAATCCAGAAAACGACAGAAGACTCAGAGGTATTGGGCACTGGGTCTGAGTGATGGAGCAGGAGACTGGAGGTGCCAAATGACTGGGGAGTGTGTTGGACCCTAAAGTGAAATGAGAAGCACTACTGTCAGACGAATGTAAAGGACTGTGTGTATGTTTGTGCATAGGTGGGAGGAGGCTGCTGACCCAGCATATATGTATGTCTGAGATGTCTGAGAGCCGCTTTTCTCCTACTTTACCATAATCAGTATGTGACAGTGACAAGTTCACATTAACCAAACAGCAGGAAGCATACAAACTGCTGTAGAAACAGCTCCTTGCTGGAGAAAGTGAACACGGAAAGTGCTGGAGGCTGTTTGGCCTCAGGAACAGTTTTGGACTAAAATTATCCTTTCATTTTAGTATTTTTTGCTTTTCAATAAGTAATTTCAGTTACTTTCTTGGGGAACAACTTATTTTATTTTGAGCAAACTTTTAAAGTAAACCTACCAAGTTATCTGTTGCAATCTTTTCAGTTAGCAGTCATATTAAAATCTGGTATTCAAAAGTGAATATCCCCTGATGTGACTATGCTAGTAGCGTTGACTTTCCCAATCACTCGATGTACTGCGCAGTTATCTTTAAATGACATTGCAACACTGACGTAGAAGAGTTCGTTTCAAAGGTGGTCTGAAAAATCCTCCAACTGAATGATAATACAGTCATTTATTTTGTTCTTATGGATGAAACATTTGAATTCTTACCTATCAGGAAAACTCTCAGCTTTAAGCTCATGTTATTAGATCAATATTTTTCTAGTTTATGTATCTTTATCACTTTTATTTTCTTTGCTTGGTCAACAATAAAGTTAGCTTTGAACAAAAAGAAGTGCTCTTTTTAGTCATCAAAATCTGGACTACATTATCCCTTACTTTCCCATTTGGATCCTGGTATATGCTGACCGTTTATTTTGTCCTGTCTGAAGACAGATTACTACGCTGAGGTTCTACTGGTGGTACAGAGTGTGTTCAGGGGATTGCTAAAGCTCCCAGTTCTACTTCCAGTTATGTGCAGATTTTACTGTGGAGATACTAAAAAATTTTCTTATTTGAAATAAAACTGTAGTCCTCTGTAACTTAGTCTCAATGTAAATTCTTTTTCTTTCACATCTTTATTGCATAGCTTACTTTAATTTCTCTGTCCTGGATATTTGAATTTGATCAGAGATTGTTAACACAGTACAGGACAGTGGGATCTAAAGGTATGTTCAAGGTCAAAAGGTTCAATCGAAGATGAAGTTAAGTCTAGAGGTCTCAAATTAAACAAAACACATCGTGGTCAGTGTTTGATGCAAGATTCAAACAATGATCATTAAAAAATTAAACAACCACCATTCAAATGAGTAAAAATGTCCATTTTCATTCATGTCTCACTCCACACCAGCATATTTGGACTAAATGTGTTTTGAGTCATCATGAGGGACAAACTACACTGGTGTGTATATATCAAAATATTAACCCATAAACACAATCTTTGCCACAAAATACAATTAAATCTAAGGTCTTTGCCCAGTTTTAACTACTGGACTGACTTAAATACATACAGTCAATACATCTTTTTGAGTTCTTAAAGGACATTTGTTCTGAAGCTGTGGTAAGGCTTAGCAAATGGGCCTATTTCCAGTCATGCCATTAAGCTTCCAGCACAGTAGCGAAGCTTAGCCTATAGTTTACACTTGAGCCTCTAAGAGGCTACAATAAAAACAGCAATTACCATCTGATGGTGACAGGAGACAAAGAAGTGTGATAGCAAGTGGGCCGTTATTTTTGATAGGACCATTGGCTGTAAAGTGGAGTCAAAAGGAATGAGGCATCAGAAAGTCAGTTGAGTGTTTGGGTAGTATGTGTGAAATGGATGGCCGGGCAGAACAAGCTGCCAATGGTCATTTATGACACACTTGAAAAGTAGGTTTAATGAGAAAACTGAGTTTGAAGGGAGCTGGAGAATAACTGCCACTGTTGATAATCTCGACATTAACTTAGAGTGAAAGAGCAAAAATCACGCAATTTCAATCAAACACAAAATAATGCATTGGAAAATATATTCAGTCATTTCTAAACAAACTCACAAGTTATTGTGGAGCTGCATAAAAGATTTCATTCAGCTTTTTGTTTCAAATTTTTGGCATGTGTAAGCCTTTACAGCACCAGCACTGACTTGTTAATTTTAACATCACCATTCATTTCGTTCTGATAATGACATATTTCTGTAGAAATATGCAAATATGTAATATACTCAAACAGAGCAATAAGACCAGCTAATTGTAATGACTGAATGGAGGGCAATTAGCCGCTGTCTGAAGCAGCCAGGC
Organism: Pseudomugil tenellus; assembly: GCA_037177515.1. Taxonomy (NCBI): domain Eukaryota; kingdom Metazoa; phylum Chordata; class Actinopteri; order Atheriniformes; family Pseudomugilidae; genus Pseudomugil; species Pseudomugil tenellus. Next base: position 7,229,673 of record JBAMHX010000007.1, on the reverse strand, counting down.
TAATGAGTAATCTAAAATAAGTCAGTCTTGGTCTTTGTTGTTTGCAAACAGCAAAGTCAGTCTGCAGCAAAGCATCAAAAATGACATATTAACGCACTTCAAGCACAATAAATGCAAAAATAACTGAAGGTTCTTCTGGAAATGTGAGGGGTTAAGATGTTATGTGCTGCCTGATCAGGCAGACATCCAGGAACTCGAATATCTATCAGTGTACTTCCTGGCATCTGTGTCTGAGTGTGTATTTCATAGTGTGTTGGTATGTCCACTGTGGAATGCCAGTTTTTTCTAATGCATGTGTAGGGTAATGTGTCCTGGACCACTCAGCTGCTGGTACTGAGGTCTTCCTACTTGCACCACAGGAGGTTGGCAAGAGAGTGAGGATGAAAGCAGGACATCCACGCATAGAGGAAAGGATAGCGGCGCAAAGTGCAGGGAAAGAGATGGAAAATAGTCTGAGAGCAGGAAGGGGTGAGTGCCAGGGCCCAGGAGAAAAGTGCTGTCAGGATAATTCACAGCAGTACTTCTTGCTGCAAAGAACAAACGAAATTACCTGCGGGAAAAGAAATCAGCTAACACCTGCTAAGGAGGGATCCCCCGTGGGAGGGAATAGAAGGAGGGAAAAGGAGGAATATACAGTGCAATGCACTAAGATGCAGGTTTGTACCGAAGTGAGCATTATTTTGTGCGAGAAAAGGTGAGAATTAATGTGGATGTGTCTTTTTTGCAAGCTTGTGTTTGCTGTTGCATTTTTGAAGCTGTGTGTAGGTGTTGGAGTGTGTTTGCACACTTCCCTATGCTTGCCTGCAGTTGTATTCTGCTTGGCTGTACCTAGAGTCATCCTTACAGCTGTGGAAAAGATTCATTTGCATTCTGATTCTCAGCGGCTCTTGCCATTGTTGCCACACTGCTGTGACTTGTCACCACTGGATCCTACACATTCAGCTGCTGTACTAATTACGGATGGCTACAGCTGTGCTGGAGAGTACATGGTACACATTCAGACCTGCACTATAACCTCAGGTCTGGATCTGCAAGTTACAGGTGACCTTAGATGACCTGAATTTCCTTTGTGACATATCTAGATCACTAGGCAAGAGTGTTCTCTCCTTCAATAAATCGCAACGCTTCCTCTTCTTCCTCTCTGTATCCTTATCTAGCGCTAGATGGAAGCTGGATGACATCGCGACTAGCTTTTGGCAACATCGGTGCGCTGCCGCTACTAAATTACAGAAAAGCTCCCATTCCCGTGACAACATGATAGTCTTGTTCATGTTCACTGGTTGCCCTCTCATCTTGATGAGAAAAGAGGCCCTCTAAGTTAAAAATATTCCAGACTTTGAAGACGTCTGCCCTCTTTTTCACCCTCGAGCCCCTTCTTTCATCCTGGGTGATGGTGCTTTTGGTATTTCTTGAAAGGCCAGTGCATTAGAAAAAGCAATCAATAAGGATGCCATTTAGTCTTTGCAACTGAGCAAAACCAAGAGGAGTCCTGCATGACATGGAGGAAAAAAAAAACCTCAGGATGAAAAACAGAGGGGTGAGTAAAAGTAAATGTGAATTAATGTGTCACTGCCTCTTTGAGGGGGAAATAAGCATGCAGCCAGTAACTTGGAGCGAAACTATGCTGTGCATTCACGTCAGCCCTGGTGGACTGAGCCACTTATGAATCTGCTGGCTCATGTTTCTGATGAAGCTTTTTTTTACCAAACCCTGGAGCTAGTGGGGACTATGAAAAAATCAAGAGCATAACTAAAGCTCTGACAAAAGTAATGTGTAATTAAACACAATGCCACTAGCCAATTTCCCTTTCATTTATCACTATACATCAGTTTCATGTGTGCTTTCTTGCTGCTTTTTTAGCAGAGAGGGTTGCACATGTCCCATGGTGAAGGTTATTAATCTCTCAGCACACAGTAACAAACAGATTCGTAAGTCACCATAAGTTATAGGGTCGTCTCCTTTGAGCTATTTGAATTGGATTAATGCTCCTTCATGTGAACCTCTGAAAACAGTCTCATTTATTTTCTCACGCTTTTGTGAAAAACCTGCAGAACAATTTAACTTGCACACACAAGAATTGAAATTGTAGTCCTCATGCATATACGTACACCCACATGATATAATAATAGGTCGTATATGTAAATATTTCAGCTCAATATATCATTTTGTGAGCTATGACCACATTGTGAAAAACTTGAAGAATCCTTTTATTCTTAAATGCCTCAGAGTTTATGGACTACAATGCATAAGGGAACAATGAAACATCAAGATGTAGCTGTCTTTCTGTGGCACAAAGTGAAATATTAATGAAAACACACAGCTGACACTCTCTGTTGAAAATGTCAAGGAGTGAATAAGAATATCCAAGCATGATAGTAATTCTTGTCATCATAAAAATATATTCTAAGAAATGTTGCAAAATGTCATAACCTGTGTGACATGGAAATATAAATATTCTCCTTTTAAAGTTAAATGTTAAATGAACCTCCACAGCCTCAGTTTAGCATAAAATGTAGTGAAGATTGAGGGACAGACTTTTTATTTGCATGTCACTCATCATTATTACAAAACAAGTGAGCAAGTGATTATGCAATAGCTTGACTGCTTTTAAACACTCAATTACCACCCTTTTTACAAACTGTCTGATTATCTTTTCTCTGTATATGCTGCACTTCATCTGCAAATGACCTGATAAAACATCATCCAGATGTTCATTCCCTGCATTTGTACTGGTGTGTAGAGTAAAAAGTAAATACAAATAACAGAAACTAATGACTATGTGTAATTTGGAACACTCAGATCCTCACTGGAAAAACTTTGTGATAAAGGAAAAGATTTTCAGGGAACTAGCTATGACATGATTTTTTACCACTTACGCAACTCATCATCAGACTGTGATGTTCAGGGTGTTCTAGAAGTTACCTTGTCGTGAAGTACATTTTTCTGTGGTGTACTCACTTTGCAGCAATCTAGCTCTTCTACTTATACCAAAGCAAGTGATTTCTTATACTTTTCACATATTACACCGTTAGCATGTCAGAGTAAAATATCACTTTTTACTCTAAATATCACTGTTAAGTCTGTGTAATGCTGACAGTCGTGTTAAGGTCTGTGTTTTTACATTTATTATAAATACAACCTGATTTTCTGCACAAGGCTACATGAGGTGACTATGTTAAATACTAAGGAGTTGTCTGATCCAAAGTCTGCACTTTTATAATTTCCTTTTCTCATTTTGTTTCACCACAAAGTTCTCAATCTCTGTCGCATGCTTTTGAGCACACTTTGTATTTTATATGTTTACATTTGATCGTGGTTCATAAAGATGCCAAATGTACAAAAAATCAAGGACACTTACAGGATTCCTGCGGTATGTTGCTACAATAACCCTTTTAGCTGTTTTATTTCTACTGAGGTCATACTACTACAACAAAAGAGCCTTACAAGCCACGTAAGTCAGGGTTAATCCACAATGGCCAGTGATGGTCAGGTGCTCATATGTGAGGCAGTGCGATAAATGAAGATGCAGGCTGGAATACAAAGTTATGAAGTGCAGTTTATCAGTGCCAGCTTACTGTGGGGCAGGGACATGTGTATAAAAAAAACGTCTGTGTGGCAACAAAACAAGTCTGCTTCAGACTATGTCAATATTTCCTGTGGACATATCGCTCATGAAGATATCGTTCAGAGTTCAAGATCATAGTCAATGTTTCATCTTCACATGTGCTTAGAACTGCACAATATGTTGTTTGAGTATCGTCATTCCATATATGTATATAGGTGCAAGAGTCTCATAGCAGGTCTTGCGATAAAAGGGGAGGGTGAACTCAACATGGCCTGTACGGTTGTGTTACAGGCCTGTAGGGTTATGGTACAGGCCAGGGGGGTTATGGTACAGGCCTATATGGTTTTGTAACAGGCCTGTAGGGTTATGGTACAGGCCTGTGGGGTTATAGTACAGGCCTATATGGTTGTGTAACAGGCCTGTAGGGTTATGATATAGGCCTGGGGGGTTATGGTACAGGCCTATATGGTTGTGTAACAGGCCTGTAGGGTTATGGTACAGGCCTGTGGGGTTATGGTACAGGCCTATATGGTTGTGTAACAGGCCTGTAGGGTTATGGTACAGGCCTGTACGGTTGTGTTACAGGCCTGTAGGGTTGTGTAACAGGCCTGTAGGGTTATGATACAGGCCTGTAGGGTTGTGTAACAGGCCTGTAGGGTTATGGT
>JBAMHX010000007.1:7194454-7209232 GCA_037177515.1 Pseudomugil tenellus | reverse complement strand
TACATCACTCACATGTATGGAAGGAAAGATGACAACAGACCCCAGGTTAAAAAAAAGCGAAGTTCTCCTTTAAGTTTGTAGATTTGGGACATGAATTGAATTAATTACAAAATACTGCTATTATGTAGGGGTTCAGGTTGAACATCATTCAGCATCTTTCTTTTGTTTTGTGTTTTCTTCCTCATGGACACTTTAAAGCTACAACGGGAGGTCATGCTGAGTGTTCATCTTTGCTACAGAGACCCCAGCAGATAAATAAAGATCTGCTTTGGTGTTACTCCATACCATACACATGAAAGTACCTTCACATTGCAACCTACCACTGCTGCACAATCTCACTTTTCATATAGATGCTATATAAGTTCAGTCAACATCACAAATATTTTCCGAACTTGCAAACACATCTTTACCCTCCAGACACATCATTTCATAATAGTATCTTCATCCAGCCATCCAGAGCAACGTAAACACATTTAGAGGAATCTTAGCAGCAGGAGGCACGGTGATGTGTACTTTGAACTGCGTGTGTGTTTTTTGTGTATGTAACACTGAGTGTTTATGTGATAAAGTGGGATGTGCACAAGGGCCTGGCTGAGGCTGGGACTGTGGCAACAGACAATCTACCCAGGCTGTTAGTCACGATGCTGTGACACCCCCAGCTCCCATCCACTGCACGGGTCATTAAGGAGCATCACCACAGCCGGAGGATGACCACACACACACACGCAAACATAAACACACAAGGGAACACTGATACACATAAACACACTCAAATGTGACATCACTTGAGAGAAGTAGCGTCTGTCCTTTGCCACCGTGGTAGTTAAAGGCGAATAAGAAACAGATACCACAAACTACGTGCACAAAAGCACACTACTCCAATGATCTTCCACAAGGGGAGCCAGTATGGGAAGAGCCAGCCAAATAGGAATCATCAATTCAATTACTTAATTAAATTCACAGCCCCAAAGGGTGAGGGAGACTCTAGGCTAGGCTAATTGAGAGGATGATATCCTTGCTGCAACTTCAGTGTTGCTATGCATCCTTCTGACCCTTGCCACTGTATGTTATTCAGGCCAAGTGGAACAGCATGAGGAAAGGGCCCAAGATATGATCTCCAGGAAAGACAGAGTTGGGCCAAGAAGGGTCAGAGGTGGATGAATCAATGAGATAAGTGGATTAGAGTTGATTCATGGACTTAACTTTGAACCTAAGGTGGGGTAGCAACAGGACAGATAATTGTAAATGGCAAAGATTTAACTTTGGAACCCCCAGAGAGACATTGTATGAAGAAAAGGGCATATATAACCATTTTTGGACTTAAAATGTGCGGATATATAGCTGTATTAAAAGATGCTGCAAAATAATAGGGGAGAGTGTAGTGGTTTCTCCGTTACCTAAGTGAGATGCTCCCCACCTTAAGGGAAAAAAAGGAGGAATTTTTAACTGTCTTTTAATTAAATTTTAATCAAGAGACAATTTTCTCTTTTGCAAACCACTTAGGAGAAACAGACAGATAAAGCTGAGTAGAAGGCAAAAGAAGGAGTGCCATGGCCATGATAGATTAGATGTTTAAACCCTGCAGAGAACCAATCACTGGTGTCTTGTTAAAATGTAATCGATCAGTTGATTCGCAATGACACTGCCAGCTCTCAGAAAAAAAAAACAAGCCAGTATAAAAGGTGAAATTCAAGGAGGACTGTCTCTATTCACCTGAGGATAGTCTCTAATGCTCAAAGAGCGTAACTCCCAGGGTTAACATCTAATGCAAACATTGTCGCTTTAACATCGGGTTAAACAGAGATAAGTCTTTGTAAATGTATCTATGGCCCAAGAATGAATACAATTAATGGAATAGTCTTCTGAGAATGGAACTCACGCATTATTGCTGATGTCAGCCTGTTAATGTCACTTCCTTCCACACAACCAACACCTTCATTTGGCCACCAAAAATGGACCGACCTTTAAACAAAGCTCAGTGCTCAATACAACTTTATTACTTTATTGACTTTGCGGGTTTAGTAGTGCCAGAACTGTGCAGTAGTAATTTTATCCTGAATGTCAGACTGCTGATGTCATAGTTGCTTGGGAAGCTAGACCCATCTTCATGAAACCACAGAAGCATGTAATCATCTAACCTCTCTTGCTTGGATCCACTCTCTGCTTTTTATGAGATGCTTGTTGGGATGGGCAGGCTGCTTTCTTGCCTGAAGCCTGACCACAACATTAGATTCTCCACACTGATGTACTGTAATAAACGAAAAACACCACCGGTAATCACATTATCATATTCAGGCAGCAACTTAAAGAGCAGTGGTGACTAGCTGTGAACTCGGGTGTTGCATGGGATTACATTTCTGCTGAATGTTTCCTGCTGTTACGGCTGGCTATTACTATTATCACTTTCCTTGCTAGGCAGGATAACAGCGGAGCAGCACATAAAGTGAAAATGTCACGGCAGTTTGAGTAGGTACGAAGAGGCTTGGAGGGGGAGCGTGGTAAGAGGTTTCGGTGCATAGGGCAGAGTGTGTTTCTGACATGGTGTGAGACGAGGGGCATCACACCGTCCCCTGCTCATGAATAAGACATGGGCTGAAAGGCCTGCTGGGGAACCCGGTGTCCATTTGCCATTTGCACGCTTGGCCAAAGCCATAGAGGATGACTGGTGAGGGAGTGCTATATGGAGACACTGTAGGAATAGTCATGGAGATGCAGGGTATACAAAGGGGGCTGCAGCATACCGATGTGCCATTTGTGAATTAGGTCTAACACACAGTCATAATGAATAACTACCTGAATTGAGTACATGGACACGAACAGCATGTGAATTTAATAGTATTATTGGATCTTTATTTATATGGTACTGGTCTCTTCCTATGATTTAGTATATGGTTATGTAGATGACCGTTAATCCTGTCAAGGACGAGGACACTGGTTTCTTTAGATTGAGAAAATATAAATTTAATAATGAAGATAAAATAAGTTGAACATACATTAAACATTGAAACATGAAAAGTCTGTATTAAGACATACAGACATGGTATGAGGTCATAACCTGAGGAGAATATTCCCCAAAAATCTGTGGACCCACAGAAGTCTGGAGCTATTCTGCTCTAGTCAGATAGGGGAGCTTTGTTTAAAGACTTTCGTCACATGCGTCACTCTGTTTCTAAACATTTCCCTGATTGAGAGATGCTGGCCTTGCTTCGGCTACAACAACCGAGGTCTTAGCAGATGGTTTACTAAAGGTCAGGATGACATCAGTTTCGGAGCCTTATGGTCGGACCTTTCAGCTAGACATTAATTAAGAGCAATTAAGCTAATACATGAAATTCCTCTACAGTTATAGTACAAAATGCCCTCTGTTCCTCTTTAATGTGTGTCAAGCATGTGACAGCTGTCAGAGAAACACAATGACAATGGAAAAATGTCTACGGGGCAAGACTTAGTAATGCAACGTAGTACATCCACATTGCTAACTTATACAGAGACAGATATGTGCCTTTATCATTTCCAAAGTTGTCATTGAGCTCACAAATTGATGTCTTTTAACGATTTCCAATGACAACAAACATCTCACGGTCACACAGCTTACAAGTTCAATAAGAGAAAAGAAAATCATTGAACATTACATGGAAATTTGCAGGAAGCTTTCAGAATTAAACTAAAAAAGAAGACAAATCGTTATATTTTGTTTTTCTTTCTCTGGCTGGCAAGACACAAATAGTTAAAGACTTTTATCAGAAACTTATCTGAACAAAACCCCCCAGGGATGTCAAGCTAACATTGATCTACAAGCCTCCTTCCAGTGTTTTTCCCCTTTTTCTCCTCCTTTTCCACCCAACCAAAGCAGATGGGAATCAATAAAAATCAAGGAAATGGCTGGAAAAGAAGTTACTCAAGAAATGTTTCAAACTGAACTTTCACTTCAAAAGAAACCTCTGAAATAGGAGGAGCGACAGGCACACATGTCACAAGAACTTTGAAGGCCGGTTCCTTGGATCTGAAGCAGCAAATTGAGGTGAAGAGTCAGAGGGAGGCTGCTAGCTGTTCAGATGGAGGATAAGAGGTCAAAAACACTACAGATGAATGGGACAAATAAGGGTTCTGCTGTTAACACAACCTGACACCAGCATAGAAAGGCTAAGCCTTGTTCAACATGGCTGCTTCTGACTGCTATTGGACAAAAGGCTGTCAAAAAGGGCTAAAATTTTTCATCTGGCATTCTGGATGAGTAAAATCTGCACAATCCTTCTCTTGCACACTGTGAGACCTGCTTCTTCTCCTCAAGGCTCATTCAGATGTAAACAGCTTTAGCTTGTGAACCCAGCCTTTAACCTCTACACCAATGAGTTTCTCTCCTGCTTTTAATCACACTTTTAACTGAGTATTTCAGAAAGAAACAGGATAGATCAAGAGAGCTGTTAACCACTGACCTTGTTGCTCATAGTGTCGTTAGCCGAGTAACATGTCTGATGCCACTACACTAGACCAAACAAATTAGGTAATAAGCAAGGCGAGGGACTGAAGGCACCCAGCTGAAAGCTCTCTCCAAAACAGCTTCATGTGGAAATTCAGTTGAGAAACAGCTGGGGCCCCGTACTAAAATATCTCTTATATAATGAAATCCACAAGTGCAAGACTGTTTATTGGAAAGCTTAGGGTTAATTGGGGCTGTCTAGACAAACCTGCAGAAAAACAAACTGTAGTGTGGCAGTCTACAAACCAACAACCTCTGGTTCATTAAATCTCACAGCTCCTCAGTGAGCATGAACAAAAATACAAGTTGGGCTCACTGTGCAAACTGCTGATTAGAAAAATGAGAAAGGAAGTCCTCCAACTGATCCTGGAAATCTTGCTCCATTGCAATACAACAGGGGTGTCAGAGTCCAGTCCTCAAGGGCTGGTGTCCCTGCAGGTTTTTGTTGTCTCCACGCTCCAACACAGCTGAATGAAATTAATGAAAAGTTGGACAAGAATCTGTTGGATCCATTTGATTTGCATCAGGTGTGTTAGTGCAGGAAACAACAAAACCTGCTGGATACCGGCCCTCCAGGACCTGACTTTGACACATGTGCTATAAAACATATGATGACGTAGAAATGACAAGTGATAACCTGAGTAAAGTGAGTTTTAAGCATTAATTATGTAAAAGATATGAAATCACACTACTCTGCCACGACATGTTCAAGGAAGAGGACTCAGAGTGATACAAAACGGCTGTTCGTATCAGACAGCTTTTAATTAGAGCTGAGTGAAAACTTCTAGAGGATCAGGAGCTGGCTCAGCAGGGAGATAGTCTGGCCAAGCTTGTCTCACGCAGGAAGATGAAACATGCAAAGAAACAAATCAGGGTAAAAAAAAAAGAGCAAGAGATTCAGGTGATAATTGCAACTAAGTTGGAGATGGTAAACGGCTGTTGGAAGACTGATACAGTGGATGAAGGTGTCAGACAATCAAGAGTCCAAGAATTGCAGGAGGGATAACTTTGGCACAGAGTGTAATTAAAAGCCTTTAGAGTGCCTGATGAAACAGAAAAGAAGAAGTGGAAGGGAATAGACTGATGCGTGGAGGCACACAGGTGTGGGTTTAGTGACAGTGGGGATGGTGATGTGGCATTGTAATTGGCTGGCAGACAGCTTGGCTGAGCTGATCCCTGCACTTCACAGCACTTTATTGGTGTGTATGAGTGAGTGTGTGTGCTGTAGAAGAGAAAAAAATTGATCATCAGATTTGTTCATTCCCTTGGAAAGGCTACAAGCAGGACAAGGTAAAAGGGTCAGAAGAATTGGGCTTGTCTAAGTCTGACCAAGGAAGAACAAAGGTAAACAAGGGGATACATAGAGCAAAGGAAAGAAAAATTGTGGTAGAGGGAGTGTGGAGCTGAAACATCAGGAGAGAAACACGGAAAACAGCACAGAAAGGGAAAAAAAACGGACTCATGGGAGGATTAGGAGCCGGATGCAGCTGAGAAAAAAAGAAAACTAATTTACAGAGGCCAGTCAGAGCCATCTTCAAAGTTTTGCAGTCGATCACAGAATTTTAAGTTGGCCAGCCACATCCTGGCAAACTTCCACTGGTTCACTAAAGGAGCAAGATGTCCCTCCTCTGTCAGGTGGCTCAGACAGCACAGGCATAAGGTGTTCCACATGTTGAACTCACAACACTCTTTTCTGTGAAAGTATGACTAAACAGTCTGAACTACCTCGACATTTTCAAATGTTAAATACAAAAAAGTTGTTGGATTGTTTTTAACATTTTCCAAAATGAGAGAAATATTCACGTGCTGCAACAGAAAGAACTATGATGCATGGTATAATAAGAAAAAAGGATATACTCTATCAGTAATATTTCCCCCCATAACCCTGTTCACATACCTCAGCAGTCCTTGTCAGAGAAGAGTATTTGGTTAGGTATCCCAAATAGCCTTTCTCCATTGCAGTGTTTGACTTCACCTCTAAAAGATAGTGCTAGCGAGCACAAATGCATTCTTCCCTTCAGTTTGTAAACCATTCACTAAGTGTGCAAACTTCCAATCCATTGGGATCAAGTAGAGAAGAATGTTGTCAATGAAATGTCTTTAAAAAAAAAAATGCTTTGGTGCAAAAAAAAAAAAAAAAAACAAAAAAAAAACTTCATCTCTTAAAGTCATGGATGCTAAGGGATTTTGCCTGGATGTGTCAGTCACAGTCATTTTGAAGTGCATATTGAAAGAGAGCTTGAGAGAGAAAGAAACACCAAGAGAGAAAAGTGTAACAAGACGGCAATGAGTAGGGAAAAATACAAAAAAAATAAAATAAGTGAGGTGAAAGAAGGAGACACTGCGAGTGTAAACCAAAGGAACCGAGAGCAACGAAGCGATAGAAAAGGAAAAAAAAAAGCTTAGATGTTTGTCGCAGTCACATTGCAAAAATCTCGAGAGAGGAGACAAGGTGAAGGGAGAGGTGAGGAGATGGTGAGGAAGAGAGATATTAATATTGCACTAAGTCAAGCAAGACTTAGGTGTGAAAATGGCCTCCAGTTGGTTCGCCAGTACTATTGCCAAGCTATCAGCCTGTTCCCTTCAGGCACATTCTCTACAACACATACAGACACTCATATTCAGGGAAAGAAGATGGAAGAAAGAAAAAAAAAACTTCTTGCGGCAGATAATCAAGCTGCAGTTGCATGGTGCTGCATATATAATGTGTTTTTCATGCTAGAGGTTATAATTCAGGTCTGAAAGATTCTCAGACACTTATATAGCCTTGGCCACTCCCCTGTCAAGATTATAGGTGAGACGTTGATAAATCTTCCATGAAACGAGCTCAAAAGTGAGCAGAATAATTCCATAAGCTTAAAATGAGGAGGGAAAATAGTCAGAGAATTTCAATGGGAGGGAGAAAGTCGGAAAACAGACAAGCGAAGAAACGAGCAACAAGCTGTCTGTCTCCAGACACCCTTGACCTACATGTCAAGCCTTGAGGCTGAGCCATTCCCCTTCAACATGGCAGCATATTTTGGGAGCAGATGCTTTTGATGTCAATCCGACGTCTTTGATGAGTTTAAACAAAATATTTTAGCTGAAAGAGGAGCATAAGGAGGATTGATATACAGATCATAGAAGAGATTAAATTCAAGCCTTGAAAAAGAGGAGGGGAAATAGTGTCCTTTTCATGAGACAGCACACTGAACTGAACGCAAAGCAAAAACTTGCCCCTAAACAGCACCAATACTCTCGAACCCTGTCTGTTCTCGAACCCTGTCTGTTTACCACCTCCCCAACCAGCCCTCCAACAATTCCCCTGCCCACCTCCCAGAGGCCGCCTATTCTCTATGTAACTTTCCACTTTTCAGTGCCAGAAACTGGAGCTTGTTGCTATAGAAACAGCCTTGTATTGGAGGGGAGGGGGAAAAATCTCTGCCGCATTGCTCGACTTGGAAGAGTGTTTTGTATGTGTGAGTGTGTATGTATATAGACTTCATGAATGGCCGTGTAATCGAGCAGCTGTGAAGACAGGATGCTATGTGTGTCTGCGAGCATTTAAAAGAAAAAAAAGAAACAGAAGGCAAATAATTTGGGTGCATATCAACCAAATCTAAATGTCTAAGTCAAACATCACGTGTCCGTCACCTGTCTTTGTATATTTCTGATCAAGACTATACCACTGCCACGCCATTTTTTAGCCACTGAACTGATTTCCTGCCCATTTGTATGTATCTTTAATGTAAATTAGACAGGATTACTGACTGGTTATATCACTTGCATTTGGGAAACGCATGGCATGGCCATTACACACCACAGACTGTTTAAAGCCTCTCAGCCAACCCCATGATTGCTGTATCGGAATTGAATCTGTTCAATTTGCTTCTGGATTCCAAATACCTAAACAGTCTTTACTGCTGGCCGGGCCCCTTTCTCCAACCTCTCTGGATCAGTCTCTATAGTAGCTGAGGTGACATTTTGTATTAGACCGTCAGATGAAGGTTATATGGAGCCTTGGTTTGTGCCCCCCTGATTCTCATTCTGGCCCATACTTGGCTCCTTTGCCTCTCCAGCCTCTCAGCACTCTGGCAGTCCCCATCCTCTATTGATCCCACAATCTCATCAAGCATGTTTCCTGAAGATGCAATTTCCAACACATCAACACACAGGGCCGGGGCACTTTGTTGTGGCCGCACCCACCGTGTCATTGATCTAGTTTGCTGCTTGCACACAGGCTCCCCCGTCTCCTCCTCCGGCTTCTGTCATTATTGCACCGCAGCCTACATCGCTGCGAGAAAGCGCCCATCAAAACAGCCACTCCCCGCCCGACAACACCACACGAAATATACCTCTCCGCCCTTTCTCCAACTCTGTCAATATCAAATCGCTGTTCATTTTCCATCACTGCCCACACTTTTGACTGAATGAGGTTCAGAGGAGCGGTGAACCACTGTGCACCCACATGCACACACAATGCTTATAAACACGCACAAAATGTGCATGCAAGCACACTCACGCACATGTGCTGGTCCATGACCCCCATCAGAGCTATGGCAGCAAAGGCCCTGAGAGATACAATGGCAAGGTTGATGGGTGTCCTCGTTTTGAGGAAAAGAAAAAAAAGACACATTTGATGAAGCACATACAGTAGATTTAAATCCCAATGCCTTTTTAATGTACAGCAGACAAAACCTTAAGCTTTCTCTACATCCTTCTATTTGCTTTTTTCTGATATCTAATCCATCTTATACGTATTTGTCTTACATGGTTATTGGTACTCCCACTTATACACAAATAAGAATAAACTGCAGCTTTTGGCCTTTCAATAGTGAGGTCACGCTGGGCTAAACCTACATCTCTGGGCCTTAGAGACCTCATCCAATTCCTGCCTCTTCCTACTCCTTCTCACATGTCTCCTCCCCTCTTGGCCTTCTGTAATCCGCTTCTATTTTTCTTCATGTAATCTTGTCATAAATGCATTTTAGATATGACTAACACATCCGCCCGTCCATTCCCTTTTTCTCTTTTCTTCCACTCCTTTCTCGCCTTCTGTCTTTAATTACTGAGGCAATCACATTTACCAGTTCCCTCAGCTTGTTTATTTCTCCCTGTTTGAATGCTGAAATTGATTTATTTCTCTACTCCACATTCTTGAAGAAGGGGAAAATGCAAAACAGAATAGTGGAGGATTTAAATTGAGTGGGTCAGTGGCTTTAGGATAAATTATTAAATAAGCTACACACAGTGCTGACAGAGGTGACTAAAAACATTACATGCTCAGGTTGCCCCCTCAACATGCACTGGCTTCCATACTTACCATTTTTTTTTTCTTACGTCAGCCCCCATAATGGTTCTCACAACTGTCTGTCACAGTCACTTTTGGCAGAAAGATAACACACAGACTTTGCAGCAACGACCCTTTACGAGTGTCAGTGTTTTATTTTTCAGAGTCTGCAATTACATCACCCAGCATTTCATTAGCCTCACCTTCAGTAAAAGCATGAAAGCGGTTGAATGCTCAAGCACGTATGTTCTAGGCACGCACAAGACAGGTGGGTGCAATGCTTGTCTTTCTGATAAAGTTGCTTCTGCCGGATGCTCCCTAACTGATTATATGAATCTGTCTTTAATTTCTTTAGATTTTGTAGCTTCTGATTGTTTTCTCCTGTCAAATGAAATATAATGTAGCCAAATATCACAACCTGCTTTGCTTTCATGTACATTACTGAGAGTCTCAATTATCTTAAAAGGAACTAAAGTTGCTGTTGTTATTCTAAACTGGAGTCACACAGTGTCAAACTGCGTCCAGTTTCTAATCTGAGAATTATCTGCCATAACGCTTGCATAGGTGGCCCATCATCAAAGACTGGGATGGTTGACACATTTGGCAATCAGCACAGAACTCGTCGGGAAGGCGGCCTGATTACCCAGTGGGGGTAATGACATTTCTGAGTGCAATTAATCACATGTTGAGCAACACTTTTCTTGGCAGAGGTAAATCTTGGAAGACATGTATCACAGTTATGCTGAAAAAAAGAGACACAAGCTTCTCTCAGCTTGTCTTTCATTTACATGTCATTACCTGACGGTAGGAGTGGCAAACACAAGTGGGTTCTGTTTCGTAGAATACATTGACCTTGTCTCTCTTTGCTTATGAAACAAAAATTAGAAAGCCTCCACTGTCTGACCACTCCTTCCAAGTGTCTCATTGCTGTGCTCCTCTTGGTTTTAATCAGTAAAAGGATGGGACTTGCTGGCTTGTCTGATGTAATCAACATCAGGGGCCATAAAGCAATGCTAATTGAATGGTCTCCTCATTGTCATGCACAAGGGGTGTCTCTTCTCACTCCCGTCTTTCTCTCCCAATCGTTCTCTTTCCACTCTGACTCGCCCACCCCCTTTTCTCTTGTATGCCTCTCATACAAGTCCCTTGGAGACCCTCCATTGCCGGCGCTGGCTTTTTCCCACCGACAGCTCTAAGAAAACAGGCCTTGTCTGAAGTGGATATTGGAGCTGCTGAGAGTTTAGCCCTTGTTAGAATCCAAATTTGAGAGAAAGGGTACTGAGGACATAGGGTAACTGGAGAAAATTGGATGAAAATACAGGAAAACCATGACTTACATTATGCTTTCCTATGAAACAGTTAATAAGAAAAAAACACCTAAATGGGACATTGGATTGAGTTTAACTTTAATATAAAATATTTATGAGTATGTTAAGCTGCAAAGTTATGCTTGTAAGTAATTCCACTTTAGCCTTTTTCCTGGAAATACTGAACCATTGACTATTTTAAATATTATTTGCTTGCACTGGCCTCTCACTCAGACTCACACTGTGCATATCAAAAACAATGACCATGACGAAGAGCATTGGCTAGAACAAAAGGCTTTTTCGATTAAAGGAATTAGGGTTACATCATGTACCAGGGTGTGATGGCACAACAATGACTCATATTCAATAAACATTTTCCTATACATATTTTGAAAAATTCATACTGTTACATAACAAGTTAACCTGAACATGTAGCTTTGCTCACACTTGGATTACTCTCTTGTGCATATGGACATAATCCACATATAGGCTCTTCCCTTCGGGCAACGATGGCAGGGGTATGTCAAATGGGAGCAGAAGCATGTCACTTGTAAGTCTGCAAAGCTGGCCCAATCAAAAGCAGCACCCAGGGCGACAGAACAGAAACCACACAGCAGAAAAGCTGCCTGTGTGACGAACAGTGGCTCAAGCAGGCAAACCATAGCATGACTTTGACAATTGATTTTCTTTTGTGTGTGCCCGTTTTCACCTGGAAATGCAACAACACTGCAATCACTCCCCACACCAACACAACCCCGCATGCCTACACCCTTCCCCCTCCTAAAAGCAGCTGCTGTTCAGACTGCCATCTGGAGAGAGGCTGACCACCGCTTATCAGCCCCTGGCTCATCACACAGCTGGCACTGTGGCATAGGAAAAGACGAAAAGGGGAAGTTAATAAAAATGAGAAAGCTATGTAGCTCCAGGGAGATAAATACTAGGCAAAAGTGGATGAAGAGCAAGAGGAACAGTAAAAATTGCCACCCACCAACACTGCCACCCAAAAGAAACAGTGAAATAATATGTGTGTCCAATTAGGATAAGGGTACAAACCATGATATGTTAGACAATGGGCTCTAAATGTGTGTGAAATAGTAAAATAAAAAAGACAAATCATAAATAAAGAAACTCAGAGGAATGCTGAAGTTGGGGAGCTTCAATTAAACCAATGTACCTGTCCTTTATGCCTTTCAAATTTCTTTCGTGGCATTCTCGCAGCAGCTATTGATCTAAAAAACACAAACATACCCACTCAGGTCTGGAGAGACTGCCCATTCTGACTCCATTGGTGATAATGTTGTTCACTCAATCTTTCATTGTAATTCATTCACTTATCAAAGAGAGAGGCGATCTTTATGCATGACCTTCTCGACTACGCTCCGGCATCCTGGACAATGTGCCGGGAAGGTGGGACACTCCAGAGAGAGTCTCATGGGTCTTCTCTGCTCCCCTACCCGTAATGAGATTTCATGTTGCTCTGAGTCACTATGTCAGTCAGTTCAGTCAGATTAAGGAAGTGTGTCTGTCAGACAGTCTGTGTGTATCAGGGAATGTGTAATGCTGGTTAAAGGTACACAGGGCAATGCATATCCACCCTTTCATCTATTGTAAAGTGCCTGAAACTGATGCAAAGTTAAACCAGATCTCTATTTTCTTTAGCCACATAAGTAACATAAGTAAGTCTTGTTTGTGAGTCTGTGGGCCTGTATCTGTGTCGGCTTTGCTGTCTTCCTCCTCCTTTTTGCCCAAAACATCTTTACATCAATGCATTGCTGGAATGCTTGCATAGCACATTAAGACCCACTTTCACTCCTGCAGGATTTCATGATTAGATCAGTGAGTAGGACTGGCGAGAAATTATGTTTCATATGCTCAGCCTGTCTTATTTCCATGATTCAATCATCCAACTTGGCTCTAAATCAGTCCTCCAATGTCGGGATCTCCTATTGGGCCTGCAGCTGTGGGAGCATGTTGAGACTCCGTAGGCTAAAGAATGTCGCAGGAGAAGGTTAGGCATCCAAGTGTGCTCTGACTCCCCTCTGAGAATCCAACAGGCTTGTTCATTTTCTCTCCAGTCATGGTCTTAATTAAAATATTCAACTGGTCATTTGGATAATAGCTCACGCTACCTGTTTCAATTCAGGTTTTAAGTTTTGAAGACTTGAAGACTCATAATAAGGGAATAATTAAAATATATCTGAACTAGCATGCCACCCTCCTCCCTAGATGAGTGCCATTATCTCTTTTCTTGGTTATGGTAGATCAGAGAGCTTCTGGTTGTCGCTGTTCCCTCCTGTCTTAGAGGCAAAGTCTAAACCGACTGGGTGAGAGACGACAAAACAACCAGTTTAAATCAGCCGATTTATTTTCTTGTGCTGGTCCCTATTGTATCTTTGTTCCAGTTTGCTTCCCTTCCAGAGTCTGATGGGAAAGAGGGAAAACAAAAAGGAGCAGCAACAGCAGCTTTATTCTTCTTCCCTCTAAAGAGATTATAAGTGTCTGCAAAATAACTTCAAGGGAAATGCATGGAATTGGCTTTTTTTTGTCTTCATATCAGCCTGCAGCCATGAGCTTGAGAGGGCTTCCAGGGAGAGAAAATGGTTTCAGACGCCTCGCCACACACAGTTTTAGCTGACAATGAACCAGACTTCTTTAAGTCTGTTCACCAAGCCACCGTAACCATCTGGATGGACTCATAGCTTGTTAGCCTGAATTCCGTGGACTTCTACAGAAAGAGGACAGTTGACTTGCAAAGGCAAAGGTCAAACCGTAGGACAGGGTTTGACCGCTCAGCAGCCTGTGATGATTTACAGTCATCCCTTTAATTAGTGCGTTCAAGCGTGTTAATACCTCTGCTATGCAGACTGGAGCAGCGTTATTACACATGCACTGGTAGGGAGGCGATGCTAATGAACTGCAGACATGATTTACGAGATGTGTAGGGGTGTTTTATGAGTTACAGTGGGTCTAAAGCTTGACTATAAAGCTCCAAGATTCAAAACATCTCCTATTATTGTTTATTGACGCTTCCTGTCTTCTGGATGTGCAATCCTCTACCTATCACAAAATGCTAACACAGTTTAGCATTTCAATTCCCAACTGAAAGAGACCAATACAATTTCCACATGTGCTGAAATTTCTGCCTCTGTATGCATGCACGGTCTCCAAATCTTTAAAAGTCAGCAGTATCGCTTACTCCCCCATTCCCTTTGTCCCGTGACACTCATTTCTGCTCGATGGAAGTTCTAATGAGTTTTTGGCACAGCTTGGGCTGATGCAGGAGGCGCTGATATTAAAAAAAGACTTTGATGCCAGGTGGTGAACTGTTCTGTGAAAGAAATACAAGGACATGATTGTCCTCAGAAGAAACTTATCCAGCTGTATATACAAATAAAGGTTAATCATTTACTGTCTATTTTAGCATTTTAAATAAAAAATAATAAGTATTCAAATACATGCCTGTGTGCAATATTTATAGAGGAATATTTGGGTCACAGCTGAATGTTTCCCTTCCTTTTTAGATGGAAAAAATCAGTTTGGATATTTTGCCACTGGATAAAACGTCATGCTTGTATAAATATAATGCTGTCATTTTATTTTTCTTCAAATAAACACGCTAAACTGTCACTCTGGATATAGTTTTACACCTTTCGTTAACTCAACACACCTGAGTCAAAGTATATATATATATATATATATACATATATATATATACACACACA
>JBAMHX010000007.1:7158891-7194354 GCA_037177515.1 Pseudomugil tenellus | reverse complement strand
CCTCATTTTTATTTATATGAACAACAGAAAATAAAAATTCACTCAGATGGTAGATTATATATCCTTTATTGAACACAAATCCCAAGATGAGACAAAAATGACAGATGTGAAGTGTGAACTGTCCTTCTGATGCATCAGATGGCCACAGCCAGCAGATGGGGCTCTTTTGGTTTGGTCAAATGATTCAGAACGCCAAGCCATTTTCATGCAGTTGGTCAAAGTTGGCTCAATGATTCATGAGGCCTCGGTTTCACCATCCCTAGATGCAGGGACGAGGAGCAGGAAGGCAGGCTGTGGGGAATCCAGAACAGCAGGGAAGGCAGGACCAGCAGGAACAAGCATAGGTTTATGTACATTCAATGTCTGATAAAGGAATGACTATGAGCTGAGAGATATGAAGCTGTGAGGGTGTTACATCCCCAGTCCTATGGCCTGAGGATGAAGTGCCAACATTGGACTTTTAGCTGGTCTTCCCTTCACTCTCAGCAGAAGCACTTCATTAACCAATCATCCCTCTCAGCTGTTACCCATCAGCCTTGTTAAGGACACAGCCACATTTGCACCAACAACTCAGCACCTCCTCCCTCTTCAACCACTCAGAACCTCATAGAACCATAAAAAGGAAGACGATTCAGATAGGGGAAGGTGTGGTTTCTGATCACTGACTGCCCTGGAATTGTGGTAGCTGGCTAGCGTTTTTGGAGATTTTTGTTATAATTGGACTTTTTTTGTACTGGATAAAGATTACCTACCAAAGGACACCTTTTGTTACTGTTTTTGGAGGACCTGGGAAATTTTGTTTAATAAATTAGTGGTATATCTTTTGTTGACCCCTTTTGTGCCCCTAGACCCAGTAGGGGTCGTAACAGAGGGAATCAGGAACAGGTGCAGGTGATAGGGGATAACGAGTCTGGTGGCAGGTGATGGTAATTGGGCTGATAGGCGGGAGCAGGGCATGACAGTTACCTGTTTTGGGAACACTATGTTAAAATTCCCCACAAAACATATGGCACTTAGAAGTAACATCTTTTAGTTGGTCAAAGAGAAGTCAAATTATACCACTTCATCATTACAACCAGGCTACACATATGTAGGGCTGAAACAATTCCTCGAATTATTCGAGTAATTCGATTACTAAAAATCCTCGAGGCAAATTACCTGCCAAGTTTCTAAAGTCAGCTAAGAAAGGCATGTTTTGACATTTTTTACGTGACAATAAAATGTTTAAAAATAGTTTATTTGGTGTATAAATCATCATTTTGTCTTTGTTTTAATGTAGCTCTTTGAGTAAGCTCAAGTCAAATTGTAAGTACAAATTGTCTTCACATTTTTTATACGATTACTCGATTAATCGTGAAAATAATCGATAGATTAATCGATTACTAAAATAATCGATTAATGCAGCTCTACACATATGCTTAAGTATATATTATATTTGACAGAATGATATTGTTATAAAAGTAGTTTATCTATTCATCTTCAGAGACGTGTGTGTCGATAAACATTTAAAAACTCAGCAGTTATACATTACGGTACTGATGCTGCAACATTGGACACTTTTTATTGTAGATAAGGGTTGCCACTTCTCAGTAATTATTAGCCAATTTGTAACAAAATGAATAGATAGTGTTACTATGATAAGCATCACCATAGTTACATGGATAATGGGGATTTACAACACAACAAAGAAGTGCATTAGCTTGGACATAAATCTTGACACAACAGTCCTTTGTGTATGCTGATGAGCTCTTGTCAGAATGAGGGAAATGGGGATATTGCTAATTATAGTTATTAAATGCATGTCTGTCAGTATTTGCTTGCTAGGAGGCGAACATGATGGGCTTACTGACTTATACAGAGAAACCACTTAATTTGCTAATTATCTGAACAGCTCGTCCACTTATACCGCTCCCAGAAAACATGCATCCTGGAGTGAGTCACTGTGTCCTTCACTCTCACAAAAGGTCTTGAACCACCTTTTAGCGCATGCACCCCTTTCTGTCAAACCACACTTGTAAAGTTTTAATATTATTCAGAGTGACATATCAAGTGTTATTTCCATTTGATGGGGGGATAAAAATGCATAGTGGTGAGCCACTCGCTCTCAGGACATGGACATAAAAAACTGTCAATATGAGTGACAGCCTGAGAGCCCCAGTCAACGCTTGATCGCCTCCACAAACCCTCTTCTAAGTAAAAGGTCAAATGAGACAGAGATCCTGACAGAATTCTTAAAGTCGTCAGGCTCATAATTCATAACTAAGTATAATTTAGAGAAGACAAAAACGACAGCAGCTGAAAATAGCAGCTAATGAAAGAGGGCCTTGAGGTGTGATGAGGAAGGAGTGATGTTAAATTTATGAGACATTTGATGGGGAGAGAGTTAAAACAGACGGGAAGGAGGAGAAAAATGCCACTCACTGTATGTGCATCTCTGTCTCTCACTGTTTCTCTCAAACACAGCAACACACTCGCGCGCAGATTACAGGCTCATATTAACCAAGTCAACTAAAGAGGTCCCATGGCTGCCCATGGGCATTGCCCGTCAGTGACAATTACACCCAGTGATCTGTGACCTCATTCATGCCACTCCATGTTACTGGTTGCCTTTTCACAGATTTCTACGCATTATTTTTTCTGGGAGCTCAACTCTAATCAAAGATGCAAAACTATCAGCAGTGACACATTTACTGTGCTGTCTTTTGTTTGTTTTCTAGCTTCACATTGCTTCCTCAACCACAGCATTGAAAATTAATTTCTGTCATGAGTGTTCACCTCTTTAATGCTAAAGTGTGATTTTTAAATATAACAGAACAGAAAGAAAAGTAGCATTTTTGTACATGTGCACCCCACTAATTAGTAATCGGAGCAGAACGTGAAGACATAGGGAAGCAGAAACCCCGTTTGAGTGCAGCTGAGTGACAATAAAGAAGAACTCACGCAGCTATTAGATCTCCTCACAGTTGTGGCTGTTTTATATTGTTCTTTTCATGCTCTCTATCATGTCCATCATTGCAACATCACCCTAAATGTAGCACTCTGACATGCATGCGAATTGGCTAATTTGCTGCCTCTTCTTATTTCCCCCCAGACTCATTTGTGAGGCCTGGCGTCTGCCGAACGCAAGCTGGATGCACACCAGCAGGTTCACAGTCAATTAAACAAAACACAATGCTACGGTGATGAATAGAAAGCAAATGGATCTGACAATAATTTGCGCCCTTGTAAAACCACGAGTGGAACTTTGCCTCTGAAACGATCTATGATTCTGTTATCACTACAGAGAGAAAGAAACAGAAATGGGATAGAAAAAGAGATATCCTGTGGAGCAGCTAGCATCAGCATTCAACATGTTTAACAGCCAGCTAGTTATGAAAAGCCTGTATGTGTGTGGGTGTTCTGCTTTTAGTCAAGTGCAAACATTTTAGCCTTAAGAGGGAGACCTGCCAGAGTCCACTGCCAATATGAATGCACCATCAACACCCACGCTTTTCACAGTAACTCAAGCCCCCACCTCATGCATATGAACACTGCAAACACACACACCAAACAAGTCCTCCACATACATTTACTCAGCGCTTTCACATGCATTTCAAAATGTTTCCACATTATACAAATATGTGAACTTGGAAAATTATACAGCAGGGTAATTAAGATGTTACACTACTGCATACCGTGCAGAGCACCGGAGGCAATATCAAGCTCATCGGAGTTGAAAATGTTACCGCTGAGGCAAACTGCATCACCCAAAGACAGCAATGATGTTGCCTGAGAGCCTAATAGCTAATTTCCTAATAAAACATCTGGATGTAATAAGTTCTGTCTTCATATTTCACTTATCTTCATACCCAAACCACAGTATGAAGCTACACAGGTAATAAAATCTCAAGGCTCTTCCTTAAAAACAGCTTATGTGAACATTTTCCACTTTGCCTTAATGTAATGCAGTTATATCTGAAGAGGATACTTGGTGAGATTGGAAAAAGATGGGTCTCTTTACTACCACAAATAATATTGCCTACGTTCTCCTTAGGCTGCCAAAAAAAGTTCCAAGAAGTTAGGAGTGAAATCCTGTTTTGGTGTTTATGGGCTGGACTTGTTTCCCATCAGACTGGTAGTTGGATATTTTGGAGGCTGTGTGAAGACTTCAGGCTCACTGTTGTGCAAATTTCTCCATGTAAAATTTCTTTTTGCACATTCACCAGCGCAAGTTAAGGAAACAGCCAGTAACTTGCAAACTTGCCAGCTTTGTGACTCTGTCAATGTGTGTTTAGTAAGAATTCAAACTCCTTTAGTGACTTTTGCTTTTCTTTTAAAGCAGTTAGCTTTAAATCTAATGTCATCTTTTGCTGCAGTCAGAGCAGGAAATGTTTACCTGTGCACTGCTCCCATACTGAAAACGAATCAAACATCCACAAAGTTGCCTCTGGCTCATCCACTCTTGGGTATTTGTTGGATAAGATCCATTAGTGTAAACTGTAGAAACAAACATTTAAAGACATAAAAAAAAACCTCAACTAGTCTATGATGTAGACTATTAAAAATAGGACTTGGCACCATTATGGATTTTTAGAGCTACAAAATAATTAATGCTAACAATCATTTTATTTTGTGTTAGTGCAGTTTTAGGGCTGTTGCTTCCTGTGTGTGAATACACAGAAACCACAGGTGTTTCTGGATGGTCGTCCTTTTGCATGTCAGCCATTGAGAGCACCTGTGTGTGCTGCTGCAGCACTCACCTACAGGTGTCTGTCAACATCATACTCAGGGACATAAGCACGCACCAGATGACAACTCGTCCCTGGCATACTGTGATTGCTTCAAGGAGTTGCCAAGAAGAGCTGATTTTTTTTTTTATTTTGTTTTAAGTTTAGAAAGTTTTTGAATAACTGTTCTACAGGCTACACATGTAAGTTCTTGTAACTAATCATGTCACATTATCTCCTACAGAATATACAGCCGTTATATAAGAATAAAAAAAAAAGTCAAATACTTGATTTAATTCATTCTTAGACAAGTTTGAGGCATTATCTCTTTGACTTTTGAAAAGTAACTTCTTTCCTTACACTATAGATGATGTGATATTGTAACTCTGTTTGTCTGTTCCAGCAGGAAACAGCAGATGCTGAAATTCATTCCTTCTGTGTTTAAGAGGAAGGAAGCGTCACAGCTTTGAAATTTATCCTGCTGACTTGTCACCTTCTAACTAAGTCCTGAAATTTTCATCATTCTTTGTCATGAATATTTATTTCAGTCAAATAATAAAGTTGAGATTTACAAGAAACATTTTAGCAGCTGCTGAGTAAATACAAATCTGGGTTAAAAAGTAGAATATCTGTTTTTATGAATAAGTCTTTCCAAGCCAGAGATCTCTGGATGTTATCTCATACAGAGAACTGAAATCTAAATAATAATCTTACATGTATAGAAGTCTTCTTTTAATGTTTATCAAAAATTGTTGTGCCTGTTTTGCATTTTAATTGCCAAGGATGTTTTCTTCAGTCATGCCATCAAATTTCAGCAACTTTGCACAAAAACTATTTGTGTGATTTTATTTTTTTAGTTGTTTGCTGAGAAAGGGGTTTGGTCTCACTTAGATTCCTCAAGTTTTTTGGAGTGATCTTGAAAGAATTTAGTACAAAAAGCTTTAAAAGGATTTTATGGGTGTATTTGAGCTGTTCGGTGATATTCTAGCATTATTTTCCTTTTATTATATTCAATTATCTTATTTTTGTGGGGGAATATCAGCATGTTACAGTAATCTGGCCGAATCCAAACCCTTGAACTATATCCAAAGGTGTTTTACAAAATCAAAACTCTCAAAAGTGGAGTAAATAAAGCTGGTGGTTGAACAAATGGCCACGTCACAATAACTTCCTGAAATGTTGAATTTTCTTGCATCTATTTGAATGTTTTTGTGCAAAAGTAAAGCGTGCATATTATTACAGCTAATTGTCTATTAGTTCTGTTCCATTCCCCTGTTTTACTTTTTCTTTTGTAAGACTACAAAACGTGCCAGAAATTGTGGAGAAAAAAAATGGCCCATTAGGATCTTTTCACAACTCTCCAGTCTGTCACTTTGCCTGAATGAATTAAATGATGATGGTTTTTTTTTTATTGCTCTGAACCAAATATTTCAAAACACATTTATGCAATAAATACAGGCTTTAAGTAAAAACTCTGATTTGAAACTATAAAAATGGTCAAGATTTACTGTTCTTTCAAATGTGAAACTTTCTTTTGCAGGGGCTAAAATATAATTGGGCAATCAATTCAAAAGATGATAATAGGCATGCTTGGCTTTCAGTAGCTCTGGGTCAGTGGTGTTTTATGATGATATGACAGAAAATAGAAGTGGTTGGATGAATTCTAAAGTGGATAGTGATATATAATCTGCTCACAACTATAACGACCTTTACAGAGTAGACTTCCACTGAGCCAAAACTTTGCGCAAACAACCCAGGAGTGTGATCATGGTGAAGATACATTTTCTGCAAGAGTACAGCTGAGAGCTTGATCTGAAAATGACCAAACTTGATTGCCTGAATTTAAACTGAAGGTAAAAAGAAGACCTGCAATTATCACAATGGTGATACTCAGGTAGGCTTCTTCCACTTTTGAGGCAGCCATTGCCTGCATATGAAATTTGCTAAAATATTAAAAGCTTCTATTACATCGAACCCCTAAAAAGTGGATTTAAGATATTAAAAAGCTACAATTACTACATCTTTATCCATTGCTAATCTTCAAAGAAAAGTTTGCATGTTACATATGTATGTTTCATATATAATCTTAACTTTAATATGTTTTGGTAAACAGATGAAACTACAGATACCAGATATTTGTGAGCCCAACTTCATCCCTCCCTCCACAGTCTTCTTTAGTCCTTTCAAGTAAGCACTTCAGGAGTTTGTCAATCAGCATTAATCTCCTTTAATCAGAAATCAGAACAGCTTTCTGATAGGCCAGTTGGGAGATAATAACTACAGCAACAAAAAACATAAAATCCTGAACCATCACTTGTAAAATTCCTTGTTAAGTAAGTGCAGTAAGAGACAAATCTGATTAACCAAACTAATGAGTTAATTTAAATGCAGAGTATTCCTGTCATGCTCCAAACCGTGTAGCTGATGCCATCCATCGCAGGTCACTTGCAATATGTACAACACAGAAAGAAATTTCTTCCATATTGCTCGGTAATGAAGATGATGGTGATTCCGGGCTGTCATGTGTCCGCTCTGTTGTCCCCTATCTGTCGCATTTAAAGTCACCGCTCCTTTTTAATGCAACGAACGAAACCTCTCACCCCGTCACAGCTATGAGCAGGAGATGTTGCTGGTTCCCTTTACAGATCAACTCCTCACTGATTAATCATTCTGCTAATTGAAAGTCACCCCTCACCCACTGTGTTGCAATGAGACTGAGAGCAGACACTGATGATCCCACTCTAGAGTGGTGAGCCACTGACCTGCCACGTTTTATTAAATCAACAAGTGACTGGCACATTTTCCTCACAGTGCCTCTTCCTGTTCCTTCCTTCCTTCCCTCCCTCCCTCTCTCTCTTTCAGTGGCCACAACAGCTCCCCCTCTTTTATAGTTGCTCCCATGAATGACAGCCAACCCACACAGGCTGCAGTGGGAGCAATTGATGTAACAAGCTAATTAACTAATTAAGGTCTCGTTTGGAAGCCTAACGAGGAACATGGACACTCATTTGTGTGAATAAACAGGGATATTTCTTTTCTTTTTTAAAAAAAATCATTAAACTATCTTAAATTTGTGTGCTTTTGCACAGAGGTCAATAAATGAAAAGCAAATAAGACAACTTCTGAGAACAGACGCCTTCTCTCGTATAATTAAAGTGAGAAGGAGGAGACAGTGCATTATGGTGATTCATTTATTCTAATGATACTGCTGACATCAGCCAAGTGAAGGAATGGATCAGATCTGTTTTATCGCAATAGGGAGAAGAGAAACTCGTTGCTTTCTGACTGGCAGCCGATGTAGCTTAATAGCATGGCAGCATACCAAACTGTAAGCAGACGCGAGCTGAATGGTGGCTGATTCTCTTGTCGTCCAGTATCAATCTAGATCAATAGACATGACGCCTATTGATCTTCCAGCTTTCTGTACAGCTTTGATGAAAATGCTCTATAAATTAGGACCTAATGATGGAAACCTGAATGCATAATGTGCTCCTGCCTTGCATATTGGACTCTGAATATGCAAAACATGAAATCACAGGAACTCTGCACTGATGCTCATGCAAGACTATCTAACGCTTAAAATCCTTCCATGGCTCTGGTGCCAGCTGAATTTGTAAAGGGTGATTGATTTGGGAAATTAGACCATATTGAGTCAATAATTGGGGGAATTAGTCAATTGAAATCACAACTTGGTTAAAATTAAAGCTGCTATAAGGAAGGTGTGTTCAGTTCATGAAAAATACATTTTTGCCTTCTCACTTTTCTTACACACTTAATTATTTGAAAAGTTCAATCCCAAAGTGTTATCTATTTTAAATGAGAATATAATTATATTAAATCTGTGATTAAGTATCATAGAATTCCAGAATTTTAATGGCTTTAGGAGTAAACATCTGTATAGTTGTGAATTGTTTGAATTTTACTCCCTTATTAAATCTCCAAGATATATGTCTCTCGTTTTAATGTTTTTTTTATCTCATGTCATGAAGTTACTTCCTAGTTTTATGAACTTCAGTATTTTTGGAGCTTGTACTGCCTGACTGGAATAACATGATACCTAAAGGGTGCAGAGTAATGAGGGATTACAGAATCATGTGTCGATGGGTAAATGGTATATGACAAAACCTATTCTGGCTGAAATAATTTATCTGCTGCAGAAATGATGTGTGCAGTGCAGGGCTTTCATGTCTTCAAAAAAAGAACAAGGTCCTTTCAAGACAAGCACACAATAATCACCCAGTCTGCCCCGCAAAGCTGAAAAACAGACATCAAGCCTGATATCCCAATGTGTGTGTTATTAAGTGTTGGGTGTAAAATGTTCATGCCTCAGAATCAACACTGGCAACAACTGTGACTCTGATCAAGTCTGTGGCTAATCCCTTATGACTGAGCCTTCAGTATGGCCTACAAACAGCAGGGAGCAAGACAAAGAGAAATGGATGTGTGTGTGTGTGTTTGTGTGCATGCACACATGCACATTTTGTCACTTCTGATTGTGTTCGTAAACCAATAGATGTGCAAAAGAAAGCCGAACTGAAGAATGAAAAATGGAACAACGGGAAGATAGATAGGAAGGTAGAAATATGAGGGATGGGAGGAGACTTTGAAAATTGGATGTAGATAAAAAAGAAATTTGAACAAGAGAGCAAACATGGGAGCGTCATGTCTAATTTCGGAGAAGTGTTAGGGAAGAAAAACATGGGGTGTGAATGATCAGTTATGTTTGCAAGGAAGGATGAGAATGTACATGCAACCTGGGTTGTTGATGATTATGGTAACAAAAGAGGTGGAGAGGGACAAAAAGAGCTGAGAGATGACTTCTTTTCCTTTTTTTGTCCACCTTTATTTTCTGCTGGAAGTCAGCAGGTTTGGTTGTGGACTGCGGGTGAGTGGATCGATGTGGGTTTCTACAGTCTGAATACTCTCCTCCATCTTTGACAAGCCCCACACTGCCATGTTAGACCACTGGGAAGGAGGATGGAGGCAGAGAGACAAGAGGATAGGGAGGAGTGAGCAAAACATTGATGGAGGGCAAAGGTCATTGACCCCTCTGCAACTTGCATTAATAAATACTGTATAGTTTTATTTGGTGTTTCTTAAATGCTAGTGTTGTGGAAATTTCATATCTTAGCTTAATTAGCTTAGGGTGCCCTGACACTTGCACGATTCTGTTGCACACACTGGCACGACTTGAGTGGTGCAGGAGGATGCGTGCCAGTGCGCACCAGATATAGGCATCTTCTCTTCTCTGCAATGTCTGTCTCTGGCATTCAGCATGTTCTCTCTTCCACTGACCTGGCGTTGGGGAGGCCCCATTTTTATATGGGATGTCGGAACAACACCGTCCAAATTGCGCAAACTCTTCATGCCTATGTCATGAACTCATTGTACCAGTTCGTGTTAATGCGGACACTGATGGACACACATTCGTGAACTATGCGTGAACTGCGCGTGAACTACACATGAACTAGACATGAGCTAGACATGAACAGTGCGGGAGCCTCCTGTTTCGTTCCCCAAAATGCCACAACTTGCCTCGACAAAATCATGGCCAAAAGTGTCAGCCTACCCTTACTCTTAATTAATGTCTAGTTGAAAGGTCCAACCATAACGGCCTAAACTGATGTCATTCTGACCATAGTAAACCATCTGCGAGGCTAGCGTCCTTCCATCAGGAAAATGTTTAGACAAGACCTGATTCTTTATCTGTCATAGCAGTATTAAGACTCCAGAGTATGACGCACAGGTAGTTTTTAAGTGAAGGTGTCTCTAAGTGACTGAGCAGAATTACTTTCGGACTTCTGTGTGACAACAAATCTCTTAAGTGATTCTCCCCGGGTTATAACCTTGTATCTTGTCTGTCTGTCTTTCATGTAATATCTTACTCCATATTTTAATGTTCAATGTTTGTCCAACTTTTATTCTTCATTATTACATTTATATACTTGTCAATCTAAGAAACCAGTCTCCTCTTCCTTGACAGGATAAACAACCATTACACTAGATAACGACTGTTTGGAGGTACGGTTTGCTTGGGTTACTTAATCCAGAAATACAAAGTCATGTAAGTCAAACATTACTATTATGTAGTTCTGAAAGTGTCTGGCTGTGGATTGCTTAATTTAAGTTATTTAGCTGCATTAAGTCTGCAAATGGCAGACTAAACATTCATAATTTCTCTTAAAAATCCACAAACAGAAATACACAAATTTAGCAATAATTAAATATACCAGCAACTGTATATGCATTGTTAATGTTAAGCCACAATTCATGACTTGATAGACATGATAGACAACATAGATGTCTGTATTTTTTGTACAATCAGATTTAAGGACTTTTTTTCTTTTGCCGTTTTGATACATTGGTCAGTCAACAATAAAAAATGAAAAAAGAAACCTCACTATAAAATGTCTGCATTTTGGAACTGACCCAGGGTTTCAAGCCCTGCAGATGAATTTTTTTTACCTATTGAGAAATCCCAGCATGAAGAAAACCTTGGATCCATTCCATGCAATGGTGGAAGAGGAAAATACACAAAAAATCTAAAAGACTGCTGAGAAGTCACAAGAACAGTGAGTGAGTTTGTAACAGTGACAATGCATTTCAGGAAAGCCCTTAACCTGGCCCACTCAGGCAGTACTAACTCGCTAATGGGCACTGTATGAAAAATGTAAGTGGATTAAATTGCATTAGATTAAGTCAGCCTTGAAGCTAAAACAATAAGTCTCAATGGGAGCAGGACCAGCGAGGAGAAAAAGCATGCAGCATTCGTCCGCAGGTCTCCTGCTGCTGCTGCCACGCTGCCGACAGCGAGCTGGACACGTGCTGCTGCAGGTGTGGGAGATTTAATGCTTGTTACCTCATCTTCTGTGTGAATATTGAGTTAAATTACAATCACATAACCTCAAATGTGGTTTAGAAACTTTGTGTTTTATTAATGTACTGTACCGCTGCCACAGTTTGTGTCACAATGGTGCCGTGTGGCCATGACACCCCTGAAAATAGATCAAATTGCTGCACTGCATTTTTCTTCCCACATCTTTTAGTTTTCTGCAGAGCCAGGTAGAACTGTACTTGGGATACAGCAAACCAGAGTTTGCTTTGTCCCCAGCTGTGTCCCTTGATCCCAAACTGCTATTCACTAAGACTTACAGCAGAACTTCAAAAGTGAGGGATTTGCTTCTCTACACATTTTGTGGGTATTATTGCAATATATTCCATCATCTGCCCTGCCCCACTCTGCAAATCTCAGGTTTGCAGTAGCAGTGAGCCCCTCCATCAGATAAATAATTAGAAATTCATCAGCGGTGTAGAATGAGATCAGAAATATAAAATGTGCTAAGCGGATTTCAGAACACTAATGTAATTCTTCCGTTTATGTGTTACGCTGTGACAGACGGCACACACATTTTCCACGAAGATCACTTGCAATGATCTCCAACAGCGTCAGAGCTGAGGGAAAAAAAATTTATAGCATTACAGCTGATAACTTACGAAAATAAAAAGTTCACCAAATAGAGAGCACTGGGTGAAATACTCAGCAAAGACATAAAATTAGCGTATTCAACGCTTTATCATAAAGTTGGGAGTAAGGCTTTTTGAGTTTCATAACTAATAATGTATTTTGCAGCAGCTCATTAATTTACTTAACTATTTTATTCAAATGAATCAAAGAGCTGCAGAAAAGTCAAGACTTTCTATGTAGTTTTTTTTTTTTTTACCTTCATGATAATTTAAACACAAATATAACAATATTGGAATGAATTTACAACAATATTATATGAAGCAAATGCAGACGAGAATGAAGAGGAATCTGTAGGTTGCTCCTGCTCACCTTCAGGCTCTGTGTATTTAGGTGGAAGCTCATAAAACGATACAACAGAAGCCCAGGGCCAGTTAAAGATTTCTTATCTACAGCCAAAAACAAAGCTTTGCCATCAAAATAATACTGCACATGCACCGAGTGATGTAGCAGGGTAATGGGTAATGCCCTGCAAATGTGAAATGCATGCAAGGAAAAGTGGCAGACTCAAGTCTTTCACAGACAGATGTGAAACACTTGACAAAAAAAGAGAGAAAATTAAGAACACAGTTGTCATAAGCATATTTCCTTTGAAATACAGCTGCTGACATTGTTAATTTTGAAGGAAATAACAGCAAATAATTATATGTAATGAGGCAATATATTAAAAACCGTACTTCATCAAATAGCTTTTGAGTCTCACATCCTGTTATTTATCTCAAGCTGAGTTTTCAGGTTTCGGGTCCTGTTTGTGGACTAAACAACACAATCAGTTAATTGGACCAGATGAAATTAAAAAGATTTAAGCATTATCGTTAATTTATTTCAAAGTGGAACGACTTTAGCTTGGTTCACTGGCCAGTTCCCCCTAATGGTTTGAAATAATTCTTTGCTAATGATCTCCACATAATGGTGTGAAAGACAAAACTAATTACACACTGTCTACTCTAGTTGTCATAAGGACCCATTTCCAGTCTCCCCACTCAGCTTCTGACTCTTTTCATTTCCTTTTGATCTTTTAGAAATGTATCTTTCTAGTTCTTGCTGTTCTGCACCTGTTCAACAGATGTCCTTTCGCAGTCACGAGCTTCACACCCAGCTGCACACCTGCTTTTTTCCATGCTAAAGCACATCTGTAACTTTACATGTGATGTATACTAGGTATACATCATCATGCATCACAACGCTTAAACACTGCTGAACAAACTGGGTGAAAAAATTACAAATTATTTCCCCTTTTAAATGAGAGAGTTCATGAAGATAAACACAAGTGGTGCTAATTGTCCTGGTGAGTGTCATTTAATGATTGCAGATGACGAGGGCACAATGAGATGTCATTAATAAAAGAAATGGGACTCAAAAGGTGAAAGCAATGACAACATTAAATTAGTCTCATACGTCAATTTGAGTAAGATTATAGGATTCGTTATTTTTTTCCCTCCGCTTTTCTGCCCGGTCAATCTTCCATTCGCATTACCTTTCAACGACAGAGGATTTGTAAAAATACAAGACAAGAGAATCTAAGGGTTCATTTACGCTCCCTTTAGGTACTTAGTACATCTGTTTCAAATGCCACTGCTTAATACGCCTGATGTCTCCTCTACTTTGACATGGTGTTCAGACAACGCGTCCATTAGAGGGCAGTGCAGAGGTCAAAAAATATATGCTGAGTTCCTGCTTCAATTTCAGACAGCAGCAAACACGACAAAGATGAAAAGATGTACAAAGATACATATAGACAGCAGGGTCAGTGTGGCCATTAAAGGCACCCCAGCTTCTTCCTCTTCTTTGTTCCTTAGGTTCATGTGAGCAATGCTGTGCAACAATGCCCCCCCGCTTTACAGTGTGACGGTTCTGTGACGGCCTAAACATAATTTCAACAGCATCCTGCATTAGGCACCACAAGCAGGTTTTACATGTTAAAACAGGTTGTTACAGTGACTCCTATTCGCAAAGTAGCTGGTTCATGTTTGTGACTTTGTGGTAGATATTTCATTCAACTAGCAGCTTAATATTTTAAAACTGCCTGCCTTATTTTAAGACGTTTCTGAGGGATTTTTTTACACAAGTCATCAGGTTTTGAAGGAAGAGTTGATGGGATGCCCCCCAAGAACTAGATGATGAAATTCCTAAATATTACTATGACTGTTACCTTGTTGCTATTTAAGTTGAACAACAATAATGGGATTAATTGAAGCAGAGATTACCATCATTAATATTTGTGTAAAATAAAAATATGTATAGTAACACAGTACTATACATACAGTATAAGGATCCATGAATTTCTGTAGTCCTTGTAAGCTAAGAGTGCTTGTGCAGTTTACGTCCTCCGTTCATTATTCCCACTTCTTCTCAAATTTCACATGCTTGAATCCATTTCTGGAGTTTTTCCTCCTCTGTGACACAGTCATAATGGTTGCTGCTTTGGGTGACTAATAGTAAATGGACTTTTACTTATTTAGACTTAAGGTTGTGACTATTGAGTAATGTGAAGTAAAGTGTTAAAAAATTGTATCTGCCATTATAACTATGCTTCAGGCAACTTTACCTTTAAGTTATTATAATGTAAAGACTGAATATTCTGAGTTATTCTCTCAGCGCACAATGTGAGTTGCATATGTAAATTATTTTTGCAGTAAGATAAGTTAGGCTTGAAGAACAATATTTATAATTAATTATGCAATCTAGTTTTACAGAAAAAAGTTTGACTTACTTTATATGCTGGATATAAGTGCCATACCTGCTACCAGGAGGATTTCTGTGAGTCAATACAAGATGATGAAGATTTCAGAACATATTGATTTCCAAGACATGGTATACTTTAATTGCTGGAGGACATATAGAAACTCTTAAGATTTACACCTGAACGTATTATTAACAAAACAAAAAGACACAAAGGAATAATAATTAGAAATACATGGGAGCTTTGTTGTCATAAAGTAGCTTCTGATGTTCATTTTTACTCTGTATTTTGATGGATGTAGGACAGGGATACTTAAGTTAGTCCTATGGGGACTGCACTCCCTATGCTGCAGATTTCCCATGTATTTCCTCTTTAACATGCCTGAATCAAATTATTTGGCTGTAACAGCCTAACCCAAAAGGTTCTGCACAAAAGCTCACTAATTAGAGTCAGTTGTGTTGGAGGAAGGCTGCATGGGAAACCCGCTGGACTGGGGTCCTCGTAGAATCGAATTGAGTATCCTTGGTGTAGGAGTTAAGGAAAAATCATAAATGCAGACTTTAAGCAGTCAAGCAAAGATGTGAAGGTAGAATAAATAGAAGCCATCTACAGGAAAAATGACCATGAAAAATAAAATTACTTAGTAATTTAACAATAAAGTTCCAAAACTGTTTAGTACTTAAACTTTCTTTGATCAGTTCTACTGGAATACAACTCCTGATCCACCTGAACAACACTGATGCTCATAAAGCTAATGATCCCAGTATCTGTCAGTCTTTCTGTTCTGTTTTTTTCATAGTCTCACTTTTCTTCTTACAGGATTACTAATAATTCTACTTATATGCTAAAGCTTATGGTTAGGACTAAAAAGTGTTCCAGTTCTCAGATAATACAGATCCTACTTCTTTGCAATGCAAGAACGAAAAGAAAAAGTTTACAATTTGCTTCACTCTGTGGGAAGATGAGGATGTGGCATGAATTGGATTTTTCCCTTTTTTGCAACAACTAAAAGCAGGTATTTTTCATTCTTCCTCTGCTGAAAATGTCTAGTTTCTACTGTTGGTTTGGTTGCAAAAAAAGAGTTCAAATTCATAAAAGTTGAGGCTAGCATAAGGTAGCTTGTAATGTAGTGGGTGCAGAGAAGATTTTTTACTATCCACTTTTCATTGTCCACTTCAACTCTAGGGTTTTCTTTTGTACTTTTCAAAATTGATGTAGAATTTTCCAAATCCACATCTCTCTCCATCTAATAGTTGATTACCTAATCTATATGGTTAGTTTTTGATGTTGAAAAACAAACTCAAAACAACTGCCTGCCAAAATGTCATCATTTCACCATATTTGCAGCTTGGAAACATCATGGATGTGTCAGCGTTTGTTACTGTTTACCAATTTTGTATATGACCAGGTTTCCTTCACATATTGAAGGAGATGCAGAGTGATAGTTTTCTTGTCAGGCTTCAGTGTCATCTCGTTGTCATGTACTGTCCATGCAGAGAATAAAGGAGAAAAAAACTATGCTGAATATGGACACCATTTAACAATTGCAAGCGTGAAACCAGGAATTTATTAATGACAATGGCCTCATAAACAGTCTCCGTCATGCTCATATGGCTAGTTATGTCTACATGAAACAAGCACCTCCTGTGTTGTCAGTAAATTAGCTGCACCTGATTATCAAAAGGTCTGCTTGTTTGAGTCTGCATGACGATTTTTAGTCCTCTGGCACTGCTTCAGTCAGTGTTAATATGAGTTGGATGTGGTCATGGTCAATGATTAGAGAGTATTTGTTATCATTTCCAGAACTGGCCACTTGCACTAATTTGCCAGTTTAGTAAATCTGGCCCTCAGTCTTCCTCATTTGATGATCAAATACTCCCTGATCTATTTTAAAAGAAACTTGACAAGGTTAGAATGGACTGCATTAATCAGGCAGTTCTCTGATAGTGGTGCTTGAGTGAAACATATCCTGTAAAAGGCAGCATGTTTTGTTAAATCAACAATGGCTTTATCATTAACCATTTCTGAGTTTAAAGCATTAAATTATTTTTTTGACAATCTCAGAGAAAAATATCCCACCCCTACAAGCACCTAAATGAAAAAAGCATCCAAAAAACATATATTTCCTCAATACAAAAAGCTTTCCTGTGAGATTAGAACTGCTGTTCCAAGTTAATCAAGGTACAGTGTTACTATCAGAGTTGCCCTGTGTCTTACAACCTTTAAACCATGCTTAAAAATACTTTACTCTGTCTCACATCAGCAGTGCCACAAGCTGAGCACATCTCTCAGCACTCATCTAATTATGGAGGTCAGTCAGCACTGCAGAAGAAGGAAGAAAACTTGACAGATTTGCATTCATGTCATGAGTGGAGTTCAGATCATTTGCAAAGCCATCAACTGGATGTCCTTTCATATCCAAATTCTCTGCTGTCCTATCACTCCTACACACTGGGGATCTTAATGATGGCTCTCTTATTTGCAGTTATTTCAGGAAATTCAATGCATACTTGCCAGGGTCATGAGCAAAATGAACAAGACAAGCATCTTTGAAGATTATGATAATGGAAACGGAGGGCAAAATTGGAATTGTTTTAAAATTCACCAGCACGTTCCACATCTTATTATCCTTCCACTTGGCAGCCAACAATTTTCAAAGGCGTGATAAAAATACACATTAGATATATTCACTGCAACTGCTGTGCAGCAGAGTTGTATGGTCTGTGCTGTTTGGCATTTCAGAAGGAGAAAAATAAACATTCTTCACAGTGAAAACTTAAAGACATGGATCAGATATATACACAGAAGATGGATGCTACTCCATCTACAAAATAATCATTAGGATTTAACCAGCTCAGCAGATGAAATGCAGTCCTATATCATATAATTAGCTGCTACTAGCTTTTGATGCTGAATGCTATATTCACTTATGCTGAAAAGAAAATTGAAACCTTCCATTCTTCATAGGAGACAGACTTTTCTATCCTTGATACAGCACTGAACTAAGGACCAGATGGTGCAGACTAAAACACGCTTTAAGAGGGAGGATGTTGTTTCAAGAGGAAAACTCATGCAAATCATGTCTTCAGTAAAGCTGTTGACTCATGCAATTTCACAGTGTTTACCAATAACAAATTGGAATGAAACATTAATAGTGCTTTCTGTGCAAAACCGGATAAGACTAAATGTTCAGAGAAATGTGTTATTACAGATGACCTCAGAAGTGAAATGCTACATTAGCAAATTATGAAAGGTTTAGTAAGTGCCCTGCATATAATGACTGGGAAGGAAAAGGACATAGCGACCTCAGAAAATACACACACATTAAGAAAATGTCAGCTATGGCCTTTGATCTGTTGGAACTAAATAAGAACAGACTAAAACATATGCAATTACATCAGCAAGGGAACATCTAAGACCGCATGTCCAACAGTGTCACAGTCTGCGTGCCTCAAGACAAAATTATTAATCTCATTCTGCACCTGCTGTTTCTTAGAGTCATTTTTTGCAGCAACTAATTGGAAGTGCAGTTTGCATACCTGAGACATTGTTTAAATTCAGAAACAGAAAAAAAACATTTAAGTGGAATCATGATAGCTGGAAAATGTCTAGGCACCGATGCTTCACATTCCTCCAAAGATGAATAGACAAGGGGCTAAAAGATGATCTGAACAAAGACCTAAATGTCTTTCATGGTCAATGCTAGTGTGCTAAATCAAAATAACAAAAATCAGAGCCTGCTAAATCTTTCTGAAGGTCTTTTTCAGTCAGACAAGGCTTTTCATTTTACTTTCTAACAATCCAAAGAGGAGTTCTTTCTTCTGAAAGTTTCCATGATCTGCTGCCAGACATCAACTTGACCTCCACTGTTTCCTGTTAACTGACATTTTCTAATTACTCTGCAGATGAGGAAAAAACCCACTGAGAACACTTTGTGATATATGAAAAGACTTTTTTTTTTTTGCTTTGTGGGAACCAATTATAATAATGTTCTGAGTAATATAGACAGCTGCTGGATGGAGCCTATGGCTAGTAACCTATGCTAGACGTATCAAAGTTGAAAACCTTGAATTATCAAGTCACCTTATTTCTAGCTGTGACTTCAAACAAGCCACAACTTTAAGCTACATAAAACAAAGAGCTCACATTTCCTTCCTTTTGCCTTTTTGGTAAAGATTAAAACAAATCTGCATAAACTATAATCCTGCAAGTGACTTACTTATTTGTCTCTTAATTGTAATGCTTAAACTTTTGAATACTACTTTAAACAAAAAAAGGCACCTTAGATGTGTTAAATGTGATTAAATATTGCCTTCCACTCCATTCTGTTTGTTGTGATGAACATCTGGAGTGCAGTAGCAGTTAAAGGAGTTTGGAAGGACACAGCAGACTGCAGGAAAGACTGGTGGGTGTATAGCACATAGAGGCATGAGGCAAACAGGTGCTGTGAAGTGTGAGGCTCTGCCCTCCCAGCTGATGATCAAAGACAGTCCTAACTGCCACTGATGACCGTGGCTGCTGGCCAGAGAAAATGCACAATGCGGGTAACGATGTCAGCTGTATCACGATGATGCCAGCCAGAAAGATACTATTGCTGGCACTGCAGCATATTGACACAGAAACAAAAACAGAATAATGTCTCATCAATTATCCATAGAATCTTTTGTCTATTCTAACCTTGAATTCCCTCGTTTAGCCAGTAAAGACTGTGCTTTGGTTTCACGTTTTAAAGTAGTTTTCACTTCTGGGGATTGCTCAGAACATGACATTAGAGAGAAAGAATATGTCCCTCCAGCCAACGAGCTAAGATAATCTTAATGACGCCTTGTGGGATCTTGGGTGATCCAGAGGGATCCTCTGTGAGTTCTTGCAGCACTATAGAGCTTTCTGATAACTCCTGCTATTAGCCCCTCTTTCACAGAATTAAACTCTTGATAAAAAAAAAGAAAAGTCTTTAAGCAATTATCTATCATGTCAACTTCTGAGGCCATAGGTCTTTGCAGACCTTTTTTCCCCAGTGGGAGTCAAACAGCTTTGCTGTGAGAAACTTATGGACAAAATGTAAAAAATAAAAAAGGAAATAAAAAAAGAAATAAATAAAAGTT
Source organism: Pseudomugil tenellus (assembly GCA_037177515.1). Lineage (NCBI taxonomy): Eukaryota > Metazoa > Chordata > Actinopteri > Atheriniformes > Pseudomugilidae > Pseudomugil > Pseudomugil tenellus. Next base: position 7,174,338 of record JBAMHX010000007.1, on the reverse strand, counting down.
TTGCTGCATAAAAGGGAGCTGTCATAGTATCCCAGAATGTTGCACTGAAAAAGTGGCCCTGTGGAGAACATAAGAAAAGACCATTCATTGAATTGATGGCCTGGGCTCGATCTGCCGTCCTAACTGCCCTCACATAAAGGAACATTATGTTGCTTCAGTCTATAACCAGCGTTGCAGCGCTAAGCTAAATCCCAGGCTAATCCTACTCTGACACAGTCTCAGCACCAAAAGCATGAGAAGATGGACCCATTAGTCTTAAACAAAACTGTTGTCTTCATCACAGATATGTATGATCAAATACTAAATATACCAGAATAACCAAACATTTGTTTAAAGTTTTCATGATAAACAGACAAAAAAAGAACCAATCAGACAAAAGTTTCTGTTGTGTATTAATGTACTCATACTAATATTCCATAAACAACATGACAAATAAATAGGCTTTACGCAGTAGAAACATGGGACAGGTTACTGTAAGAAACCATTAATCCCATATTTCAGAGCAAATGCAAATTACAACATCATAAGGACTGCTGCTTTGGTTGTGCATCAGTTTTCTTTATCTTCTGCCATCTTTCCTCTTTAAATGATAAACAAGCTGCACCCGCTTCTCTATCTACATATTTTTTACCTCCATTGTAATATAGTTTCCCCACAGACTTTTGTCTTTGATTAAGCAAATAATTTTAGAGCAAACAAGGGTTGTGAGTTGCTCAGATAACTTCAGGCTGAATGAAGCCAAATCAGCAAAAGTATAAAAAACAAAACATTTAAACCAGTTTTAATATGTTATGTATTATCTGCTACAATCTGCATAGAATATTAGAATCAGCTTTTGAAAAAGCAGAACTAACTCTATCATGTATGTATTAAATAGAAAATGAAATTATAATTGATTAAAAAATGGTAGTAAATCCAATTATTACCTTCTTTCTCAGAGGTGAGTGCCGTGGAGCAGAGCCCAGTCTAACAATGGAGCCCAACAGTGGAGGGAGAAGGCTGCAAAGATGCATCCACTGGGATCAAGTATCCTGCAGTATGTCTTTTGGAAACACTAACATTAAAACGTCAATTCTGAAATGATATGTTGAGCAGTCATGGTGTGAATATTAATAAAGCATATTAAAAGGTAGTTAAAGCTCAGGCTCATATCTGTGCAACAGGAATATTGGGTCAGATTGCAAATTTCATTTCAGTCCATAAAATTGGGGTACATGGTTAGAGCTAAATGTGTCACCCAGGCAATGTTGTAGAATTAAAAGTAGAGCCGTGTAACAGCTTTGTACAGTAATACTTCCAGCGCAAATGTTCTACCATGACTGCTGGTTTAATTAATATCTATTAATATGATCATTTAAAAAATAATGTCCCAAATCAAGAAGAAAGCATGAAACAAAACAGGCCAAATAGTTCAATAGTTTCATTGCGAAACTGATACTGATTATATGCAGTGTGCTATCATGGTTTCTGTGGTTTCTATAGGTTGTATTATAGATAAGTATTCAAGCTTTTTATGTCCTCCACGAGAAGAAGAAAAAAAAGTTCCTTTTGGTCTGGTCATTTATACTCCACAAGAAGCTGCATCAGTTACAGGGTGGGGTGTGATGTGTGTTTTTATGTGCAATAAACAGTTGACCCTCTAATTTCATAAACAGTGACATATATTATCCATGGCAGGGTCGGTTGTGCACATGGCTGTGTCCGTGTCTTTAATTGCTACGAGTGTCATAAGCGTTTTCGTACTTTCTCACGACCTCGATCAGCTGTTTTATTAAAACTATCTGTTTCACCTCAGTAAAAATGCAGAAGTGGCAACATATCGTCATGCTTTTCTATGGTAACCACTCCCACTTCAACTGTCCCACCAATCACACAATACTTTAACCCGATGTGTTGAGAACAGTCTTCAGTCATGTCCATGAGAACAAAATTACGTCATTTTCTCATTGGGGACTCGGGAACAAGAACAAGTTCTTGTTTCTTGTGAAGTATATAACAAGCATTAGACTCCCCTGCAGCCTTAGTGCCATAAAATCAGATTAAATATACTTCCATCACAGCATTTAAGGGCGCGTTCGCACCAGAACTCAGTTCAGGGGACTCATTTCCCCTGGCAGAAATTTGCACTTTCTTTTGGTCTTGTTTGCTTTCTCACTGCCTTTTACTCAAGTGGACCAAACTGCATGAACAACTGTGTTCTACGGGGTAATATTACCTGAATGATCATTGACCTAGAAGAAAAAAAAGAAAATCTAGCTCTCTGATTGAATAGGACAGACGGAAACTCATTTGTCACAAAGCATGGAGGAATGATAAATCCATACAGTTTCAAGGTTGCAGTTTTAACTTAGTGTTTAAACCTAATGAGGTGTTTATACAAATCTCTGCAATATGAGTAGCAGCAGAGGCAACAAATTATTCAGTAGGTTGTATTACGAGGCATCCTACATCACTTCTTCTCTTTGGTTCACTACATGGTCCATTGGCTTTAACACTGCAAAAGAATTTCTCCAGGGTTCTCTTGAAATAGAATAGAGACCCTGGCTTTTCAAACTAACTAGAGTGTGGTTGTTTGGTCTGCACCAGAGTGTGAATGGCCACGTTTCCATGAGACTTTTAATTTCTCATTAATTCTAAATAAAAGTTAATTCCGCTTCAAATAGATGAAACATATCCATGTAAACACCTACTTTCGAGTGGAATTGATGATTAGGAATTAAGCTTAATTCCAAATTAAGTGGCTGGTTTATTCTCATTTTAAAGCTGTGTGGAGTTTACATGTTCTCCCCGTGTTAGCGTGGGTTCTCACCGGGTTCTCCCGCTTCCTCCCACAGTCCAAAGACATGCACCTTGGGGATAGGCTGGTTGGACATTCTAAATTGACCCTAGGTGTGAGTGTGTGTGATTGTTTGTCTATATGTGTGGCCCTGTGATAGACTGGCAACCTGTCCAGGGTGTACCCCGCCTCTCGCCCGTTGGCTGCTGGGATTGGCTCCAGCCCCCCTGCGACCCCGTTCGGGAATAAGCGGTAGAAAATGGATGGATGGATGGACAAGTAAGTCACAACTGACCCATTACCGGGATGAAAAGATTGGCAGATTTGAAGAGCTGTTTTGCTAAGTTACAGGACATGAGTTGCACTAAATTTAGACTAAAACTCAGATTCATATGACTCAATCACACTAAAACTAAATGGCAACTGAATCATAAGACTAACTAAGACTAAATCAAAATTTGCTTTTAAAATGAACCCTAAATGCCAGGATGGAGGTTTTTCTCAGAAGGAAAGGAACCTGTTAGTGTTTTTAATGTTGTCGTTGGTCTGTATAATAGTTCAGTATGTTTAAGCACACTACATGAAGGGAGCAAATGCACAGATGCATTCTGTAGGGTCAAGTGGTAATGTATACAGGTAATGTATACACTCTAAATTTCCAAGTACTTTAGCTATTAAATTCCATTAGTAAAACCAACATTCTGCACTTTTCCATTTTACCTAAAGATGTATTGACGGCAGTGCTGCTCAGTAACCATTATGGTAATTGTGCACCGATGCCACGTGGCGGTGTTTTCCATTCCTATGGATCATATTTCCTATAGAACATCAAAAGATCAATGCTTGCAGGAACGCCACCTTATGCAGCCTGGAGCCTTGCTAAAAGCTTTATTGTTTTACCTGGAGATGAAACTGGCATTCCAGAAGAATGAGCAGTGACCAGGGAACCCCACCCCTTATACACACACTGCGTCACAGGTATGGCGAGTATCATCATGCAGTCAATCCACTGCTGGGAAATCAGTACAGCTCTGAGAAGTTACTCTGCCCCTTCTTCTCTGTTTTCACTTGTGATTTGAGCAGCGTTAATTGACTTCTTGTAACAAAGGGCTCTTCCACTGTTCTTCCGCAGCCTTATTATTAGGTGAGCTTGGAGCCTGATAGTACGAGGTGAATGTCATGCTCTCCTTGGACTGATCAATCCAGGCGATCAGATATCAGACACCTGAGGGATTGCTCTAACCACAGATTACTTGTGCGGAAACCCGTGCAGGTGCGCACACAATCGTAAGACAATTGTCGACTATACTGCTTGCATGCACTCAGCTGTAAAGAATCCACACAAGCACGAACTTAACCACATTTGGGACAAAGGACGAGAGGATGTCAGTGAACAGACACGCTGATCCAAAATCTTTTTCTTCTAAAAAATTTTGTCTTTCTCCTATTTCAGCCTGTTAAATTATTTGTATGTCAGCTTGATGAGACGACTTCCATGTTGATAAGACCCTCTGTTCAACTGCAACTGCTGCACTTGTCACATCTTCTGTGACTGAAAACTGCATATACCTCGCTCAAGGTCACAGACATTGGTTTTCACTCAGAGATAGAAGGGACCAGAAGTGCAACTCCTGCTGTTTACATGTCTATATCTTCGCTTGATTTCTAATTGCCTCATGAGAGCCCGTGGCCAGTGGGGGTATATTGGTACAGCCATTTTGTATTTGCCTGTATAAGTCATTCAAAACACAATCAGTGATGGTAAACATGCAGTTCACCCTCCCTGGGAGTGTTGATGACAATCATTTTGTTAGCAGATCATCAGCCTCTAACCAAGAGGGATAACAGCAACTGCCTTGTAAACCTCAGAGAGAGCGTTGTTTACAAAGACAGGTTGAACTACAGTATATGCACTGCTTTGAGTACACACTAGGCTCTAGGATGATGTTCACTGTGGAGACTGCCTCATTCGTCCAAATAACGCTATTGTCATCCCCCTTTCCATTGCTCCTATCAATCAGTGCTTGGTTCCAAGAGGCAGCAGTTCTTTTTTTTTTATCCTTCCAGTTTAGTCAATATATTCAGCAATAATACATGAGCCAAGCATATGCCTCTGTATCTGTATCTCACCTTTTCTTTGACTATTTCTTTGATTCTTCCTCATCCTCATTGTAAAATATGAGGCCATATTTTCAACTTTGACCACTTAATTATCTCCCTTCACCAAGCTCTTTTCCCCATAACTCTCATTTGCACTCCTCTCCTCCAAAGCTGACAATACTCCTCAGCGAGTCTGCCATCAGCAAAGAGCTTCCCTTTGACACTGCCATGACTTCTCATCTTCACTTGAACAAATACTCCTATTAGTCATATATCATTCTTTTTTGTATTCTCTGCCTCTCCTTTTTCCCCTTCTACATGGGACTTCTTAAAAAACGTAGGAGAGTTAATCCAACCCCAGGCCTTCTTTATTGTATTTGCTTAGGCGCACAGAAAAGCTGCAGTGGACAGACATGTTTTCCTACTCAGTTGCCATGCTAATCTGCCTGGAGAATCATATCAAATAGAGCCACTCTTATGTATCATTTGTTTTAAAGAAACATGACTAATAGTTCGTGAAGGAGACTTGGTGTCATTAAATGCAAAGATGCCTGTAATTGGAGCTGTTCTGAGAATTCAGCCTCGGGTCAACTTAGATGATGCATTTATTGGACAGTGCTGTTAAAAACCACTCAGGTTAGCTCTTAACATAGATATTAGAGTTAATTTGCTTGAGTTTTCTGGATAATTTGGTGGTCGGGGAAACACTGGTGAGTAAGAAGCGCTGCAGTGATCCCGCCTGCTAAATCAATCCCAGTCTGAGTATGTCATTTTAACTCTTTTAACTCTCTACACTGCTAACATATTGAGCTTCTATCTTTGTACATACTGGTTTAATCAAATCAAAATCCATCATGGGAATAACATCATGTGCTCATTTGTTAAACTGCAAAGCATTCCCATCACAGAAATAAGCTAGAATCAATTACCAAAACTGTACACTAGCTCAACTCGGCCCTTTTAAAAAGCCTGAATTATATTCATGAAGGAAATCAAATTAAAGATTTGTTTAAAAGTGTTACTATTAGGGAAAAACTAATAAAAGCAGTTTATTCTCAAGCACAAAAGCAATATGAAAAAGCAGGTCACGTCATTTGTTTGAACTCGGGGATTCTGTCACACAGTTAAACACAATTACACTTGATAGAGAATGAAAGGGTAGATAGTTTTGGAGTGCTTGGAAGATGCATAATTTTTGCTTTCCCTCATTATCTTTCCTCTGAGGAGAAATGGGCTTAGGAATTCAATCAGCTTTGGACAACCAAAGCTGTATGTGATCCAGCTACGAGTTGGTGTCTGTGTCTTGCGTACACAAGCGAGAAGAAGACAACAGAAAAGATCAAACAAAGCCAAAAGAAAAAAGGAGAAAAAAGACACTAAACCAGCAGAGTGTAACATAATGCAGTGTTCTATATAAAAAAAGCCGAAGAGGGCCTGGTTCAGTGCATATAAATTACTCTTTAAAGATATAGAAACAAAATTAAACCTACAAAACTTCTTTATAAGACCATGTCTTCTTGCCATCTGGCTCAAGCACTTCAATCTCTGTAACACCTTTATGCCGCCGTCTGAACAAACGAGTGCTAGTGGTATTGATCCAGTCGTATACTCCTTTTATTATCTTTTCCCCCAACCAAAGACAGCTATCTGCTTTGATAGCACCACTGGTGGAGAAAAGCATAAATTCTCAAGCCCATTTACTGTGAGGGGGTGGATAAATGGATGTGAAATCAAGCCATGAAAAGCTAACATGGCATGGTGGAGTATTTTACCCTGAGCTCATTATTTAAAGCATGTTTCCTCCTTTGGTTGTGGCGGTGCACAATATTTTCTGTCTTGTTCCAAGATTTTTTTTAAATAGGTCCATTATCAGAAATGTGAAGTTGAGCTTATTGTCCTGAATGCACGTTCTTTGGCAAACTAACCGTGGGAGAAATCAAGCTTGGCTTTTAGCTTGTCAAAGTAACAGAGAGCCAAACAGGGCATGAGGAAGAGGGTCCTGAAGTCTCCCCATGCTTTGTGACAAGAGGGCAGCTGTGTGTCCGTGAGACCAGGGTAAACAGGACTGTGTGGAGTCACAGAGCTCCCCTGATCAAAGGCCTCTCTCTCAGCTTGCTGTCAGTTTTGAACGTCCTCTCTGTTGCTTCTCTATCCAGCTTAACTGGCTGGCTGACTGACTGTGGCAGTGGCACTGGACTAATGTGGATGGAGGATTGCCCAAAAAGCAATACTCTGAAGAAAATGACAGCAACATACGTACATGTAATCAGCTTGCGTGAAAGTCTGGTGGTGCAGGTTGGAATTTTCTATCCCAGCTAGCCAGGGTGCCTTTAAAATCCATTGTTGTCTTTTAAGATTCTAAGAAAAAGCAGCAAAGTTGAGAGATGGTCCAGCAGGGGAAACAGCCCCTGTTGTTTTCTTTGATTGTTCCTCCGCACCTGCTCATACACCTCCATCTCTACTCTCCTGCATGTCTGAAAAAAACTGCACGCAAGGGAAAAAGCCCTGCAGTGCATTGTTTCAACACGAATACTAATAAGATTCAGCACAAGAAGGAATTTCTCTCTTAGTTTTCTTTCCTCGTGGATGTGCCAGGTCTCTGGGGGATGCTACTGTATGCATATATTAAATTACAATACACGGATAACCATGGAGAGGTACACGTGTGTGCTTTTGCATTCATACGTACAAAGAAATTGTGTAAAACATGAATAAAAAGTCCTGCTTTTCTACCTTACTATGTTTTACCACCTCCTCCATTTGTGTATTTCACCAGAGGTCCAATTAGGAACTTACAGTCTCCTCCTGTTACAGCTTGGGCCTAGTATGCATATCTTACCTTCTTTCCCACATGGTGGGATCACAGTGAGCTGATGCGTGACTGCTCATGATTGAGCCTCCTTTAGCTAACAGGTACTATCATCTCTGCACACCTTTACTGGCACCTCACACTTTAAGCCCCTACAAAAGGCATAAAAGATGAGCAAATGTATAAATTATCTGATCACAAACGGAGGTGTTGCATGAAATCCCAGAATGAACGAAAATTGAATGGAGACTTTTAGACTACAGGATAAAGAAAATAGTTTTTTTTCCTTTTGTTCTGTAGGCAATCTTCAGTAACCTCCATCTCTGCTAGCATATAATCAACCAAAAGACATGAAATTGACACCACATGTTATATTAACTCATCCTGCCATATATTTGTATATTGTATACTGTATATTAACATTAAGCAAGAGGCAAATATGCTCACGTGATCTCATATCAGAGGTTTTTATTTTCATTGGCTCATAAAATCCACTGGTACAATCTCATAAGAGAGACAATACCTACTGTGAAATAGCTCCAATCGTATAACTGATTACCTTTCAACATGTTTGTGTTCATGAGATGATGATGCCATCGGCTCCCACTAAGTCTCAGAAGCTCAAATAAAAGATTGTTCATTGAAACGGTGCCCTTTATAACCTTTTTTTTCAGTCTAATCCATTTTCTAGCTCAAAATGATTTCTTATATTTCCATTTTGTCACAACCAGCACAAGATTATGACCTCATAAAAGCATCCACATCTCATCCTTTAAAATCCCGGATTGTTAAACATATGTGTAGTATCTCTAGAGTCTAGACAGATGTTAATATATTAAAATTCCTTGTAAGACTCGGCTGATTATGCAAATGTTGCATTATGATATTGTCAAATGCAAGAGGAAACGTTTATAGTACTGTAGTTTAGACAATAGAGTGATCATTTTACAATTTGAATGTTGCTTGTTTAATTCCAGTTTTCCCCTGCGTACAAGACAAAGGATTTTTTGGCATGATGGTAAAACCCTACGCTTTTCCCTTATCTGCTAGTCACTTTGAATAAAAGCATCATTTAAATCAGTTTACTGCAAACAAGGTGTTGTGGAGTTCAGAAGCAGACATTTCTATAGGAAATGGCTCCTTTTTCACTGCAGCTTTTACCAGCTTTAAAGTACACCTAATCTATATGAGAAAAAAACACTAGTTTTAACTAGCAAGAGTTCGAGTTTTACTTTATTGTCTATTCGTTCTACAAAATAATCCAGAAACAATTAAAAATCACCTTTTTTAATCGGGACGATAAATTTAGGCTTATAATTAGAGGAAATAAGAGAGAATAGAGTGCAGGAGTCTCAATAAATCTCTCAAGATAGCTGACTAGTTGTAGGACAAGGTTTAAGGACTTCCTCTCTGATTCCTCCTCCTTATCACTCTCCCCACTTCGCTACAGCATCCTCCTCAAAGTTTTGCCTTCACCTCCCCGCAAATCACAGTATTTGCACCTGTAACCCTGGGGTTAGGGATGATTACACCTCCCAAAGCATAAATTGGACCTGAGAGTTTGGCCTTGACCTCCTTTGTACACTTCCATATTCCTTTATTATGCCTTCGCAGGGGAAATGGCAAAACAGCAGCTTAACAGTGGTGTACACCTGTAGAATCACAAAGGTGAGTAAATAGGGCGATTATTTGCTGGATGGGGTACATCGAAACCAAACATCATGTAGAGATATGCACCCGCGCTTTCTCTTTGATAAATACATGGAACATACTACCTCCCTTCTGCTCCAAATACCCCACCATCTAAAGCTCAAAGGCCAAATGACAGATGATGAAGCCTGATTCTCAACATGCAGCATCTCCCACAGAGACAGCCACAAACTGAGTTTTCTCACAAGAAAAATCTGTAAAGACTTCCCGAGCATCCCCAATTGTACTGTTGGCAAACAGCAGAGCAGAGACAGAGAAAGAAGGAAACAGCAAGGAGAAATTGGGGTTAAGGGCACACACACACACACACACAAAGGATAGTAGAAAGATGTGATGGATTGAAAAGAAGAATATGGGTGGTTTGAAAAGAGACGAGATATCGTAGAGTTAGTGGGAAGCAAAGAGAAGTAGGGAGGGGGGTACAGAAAAAAGCAGCACACTTTCCTAGCTTATTTACACGTAGCTGCTGGTATGACAGGTAATTTGGGCAAATTCTCCACAGAGCTTGCAGCAGACGGCGAGGGGATAAAGACGAAAGGAGAGAGCAAAAGAGAGAAAAAAAGGGGAAAGATGAGAGAGAGGGGGAATGAGAGAACAAGCACTGAAGGAGACGTGTGCAGACTACCTGACACGGTTTGAGTTAGGTCTGAGAGCAAGATAGCAAATGGGTTTCCAGATTCCAATCAGAGGAGAGGAGAGGGACAACAGGCGGGGGTGAGGAGTTGGAAGGATAAGGGTGTGTTCAGAGGAGCCTAAGGAGGGTAAAACAGAGACAGAAGTCATCCTGTTGACAGAGTCTGATCATTTTATTTATCTTCAGTGAGGAGAAGATATCAAAAGCACTTTTTAATTCAATTCCTCTTTTCCTGCTGAGGCTGAAAGATCAAGCAGAAGGCAGGAATGACTGAAGCAAAAGAAATCAGGGAAAACATATATCAAGATCTCCAAATTTATTCTGGCTCTGATTTATTCACTTTTTTTTGTAACTTGTGCTTTGTGTGTCTGCATGTGTGTGACTCTGTGCATGTGAGCATTTCTATGGCTGCACTTTGAGTCGAAGAAAGTCTGTATTTATAAAAAGTGCATGTTCTTGTTCAGCACAAGGCTGTCTGTCAGTGCTCAGATCCAATTAGAAAATACTTGTTAATCAAACTACAGCTTGCATCACTGCTACTTCCTCCGGGTGCAAATATATTCTCCCTCACAGGGAAAGCAATCGAGGTGTGGATGACAGAAGGAAAGAGAACAAAGAGTATGCCCTTGTGTGCTGGTATCCACTACAGAGTAGGGCATACATGTTGAACTGCACCCTCCACTAGCTTACATATTTCTGTGCTGACTCATGCTGAGGAGGATGAGCGCTTATCCATTGGTGAACTTTTCACCTGGCAGATCATCATTTTGTGCTCAAACCTTCAGGCATCACAGGCGTGACCTGTCCTTCTCTTGGCACACGCAGCCGTGGGCACGTGATGCATGCACATTTATGCACACTCATGTTAACATCCAGTCTTCCCGCTATTAGTTTTTATCCAGGATTCTAAATTCACTTAGACTTGCTATGAGAATAGGCCTGGTTAACTTAAATGACCACGGGTGCATGATTACTTCATGCACATGCGCATTGAAAGATGCACAAATACACACTCAATCCTTCTATGTCAAGAGCCTGCACCCCTGTAGCATACCATCTGCACCCCAAACAGCCCCATGCAGGGCAGTGCACACAGTGCTAAAGGCAATATCACAGATTACAACTCAGTGGAGGAGCAACAGAAGTCCAGCGTAAGAAGAACAGATGGGTTGATAGAAGTACACACAGAGATGTAGGAGACCTAACATGAGAAATGGGGGTAAGGAAGACACACAGATACTAGAAGTGGTAGCAAGAGTAACTTTAGGGACGAAATAAAAGATGGAGGACAGGATGTCCAGACTTTGTGTTTGTTGCAGATTCCAAAAGACGGTGCATGAAAAACGAATGACAGAAAGATGGGTTGGAAGATAATGAGTTGAGGAATGAAACTAATGAAATGAAATCAAAGTGAGAAAAAGGATTACCTCCTTTGCTTCAGTGGAGTCTGTAATTATAGTAGAAAACAGTGTGACTTGCTGCGACAACAAAGCACAACTGTGCTGCAGAGAACTGAGTCTTATGCTGAGAATTAGCAGTGATAAAGACGGAGATAACGGTGAGACGATGGGGAGGAAAGATTCTGTTGATTATCAGTGTGGTTGATAACAGTGTTGGTGGTTATCATAATGAAGGTGGTGAGGATCAAATGTGGAATATTGTCTTGATGATATGACACAAAAAGATGACTTGATTAAAATTGTTACTGATGCCTGTGTTGACAGTGATATTTTTTGTTGGTGTGGTTTCAACCACAGACACCAAATTTCTACGTATTCTACTATAATTCATACTAGAAATAGTATTTCATTATGTTGTTCCTATTGAGGTTTTTTTTCTTAATATTTCTACACAATCTCTAATATGACTTATAAATATTCAACTTCCAATAACGTTATGGGGAATCACTGCTGGTGTCACTAACTTTACTTTTATTTTAAATGAACTACTAACAGTAAAAATCCAATTACGTATCCATGGTCCTGTTCTAGCTACAGAAGGAATGCGCTTAAGCTTTTCCACCTCCTTCCCCCTCAGCAGATGAAGATATTAGCCAAGTCTTGTCACTCACGCTGATGAGCTGTCCACCCTTAAAGCAGTTGCTAAATTTACCATCAGATGTGAAACATGATATAAATAAGTGAATGAAATAGTCTCACATTATTTAAAATGAGATTAACTATTTAAATTGATCTTAACTTGGAAAAATTAAATTTTTACCATTTTTTAAAAATCTTTTTGAGGTTTGGATTTAATTATTATATGATATCTGTGTGGGACAAACATGTGATACCTCACTGTCAAAAGTATAGTTAACTTAGCAAAAAGCATAGTTAGCAGAGCGTTTATCATAGACAAGTAAGTCTCATAGTTAACATGCTAGCTAAAAATGTGTCTCAAAACTTTAAACTTTTTGATATTCCCTTTGAATAATTGACTAATGACACAATACTTAAGTTTGTGAAGCAACAGAGAGAGTGAAATGTATAATTTTTTTTAAAGTTTTTGATTTAAAAACGGCATACATCTGACTTGTTTTGATGGCACGGTGACATTTATGTGGATGTCATTGTGAACTACTTCACTTTTTTTTTTCTCTGTCCCAGCATTTCACTTTACACTGCACTGCACATGCTAGCATATCATCACACTGGCTGTCGTGAATGGGGACTGGGATTGATTAACCAAAGAAACGCAACAGGATATCATTGTAGGAAGGGAGGAAAATAAGGAATGAAAAGAGCAGGAAAGAGATAAGACGGGAATCAACATGGTACAAATTTTTACACCAGAAAGCTTTGCAAAGAGAAAAAATACAAAATGGCAAATGGTACATGGAAAAAATGCCATTTTTACAGACAATCCTGTGACAAAATCTGCCAAAGTTTAGTTGTTGGACTTAAAATATCCATCATCATCTGACCTTTATAATGGACACCAGCAGAATCAACTAATCGTTAAGTCTTTATCAGTTACAGTCTGTGTTTAAATAAAGGAAGGGTGTTACCATCTCTACTGGTATTTTTTGAAAAATGCTATTTTTTATACATGTTTTGGTTTGTTCTGCTTTTATTTCTTTTTTGGAGTATCATAAATGGATTCCCTAAGTTAAATCTAGACCTCAGGCCATGTTGTGTTTATATGAAATCTAAAAAATCATTATTGTCTGGAGTATCTGCGTCATTCACATTCTGTTTTCTAGCGATAAACAAAAATTAAATAGCAGTGAAGTAAAATATCTCAATATGTTTTTGAAAAGCCCTTAAATAACAGAAGTCTATAAGTGAAACACAATAGTTATACTAGAAAGCGCATTTTTTTCTGTCCATGATATTATTCTAATGTCAAATTTGCATTTATAGGTTTAAGATACTCAATCTGATTGTTACCCTGTTCCAAGCAGTTAGCACAGAACGTGTGTTAACAAAGCTTTGATTAGCTGGAATTTACTGTGACCCCAATCTTACAAAAGCTAAGATAGAACCTAACTCAGTGTTGCTTACACGGGTAATGTGGGGAAGGTCATCCGTCAACCCTGTGTAATTAAGTGAGTGGCTTGAAAATGCACCTTTAGGATACCATTAACCCATGCTAGCTGAACAAAGCTGAGCAAACATAATCCAAATACACCGGCAAACACACTTCTCTGGCTAGAACGAGGGGGCAAGCAGAGAGGAAAATCCATTTCATGAATACTGGATTTCATTATAAGGGTGAAAAAACAGCTTTGCAGTGGATCATTCTTTAATGACCCCAAAGTCCACATGCATGAATCTTTTAGCAGTGTCTGTCTGTTTGATATGGGAAAAAAAGACAGCTGAGAGTCATTTTAAGCAGGCTTTGATGAGCCATGAGATGATCTGGGCTGAGAACTTCAGCCACAGCCCTAGACGAGTTGTCACACCAGTAGGTCGTCCTGTTGCTGACTCAAAAGAAGCAAACTAGGTTCCATTATCGCACAGAGAAATCTGCATATGGGAAATGACAGCTTTCAGGTTTAGAATTAAAGTGTGCAACACAGACAAGTGGTCTGATATATTTTGTAGATGCTTGAGGCCTGGCTTATTTCTTTCCCAGGCATTTATTTTCAAAATGTCAGAAAAAAAGCTTCCTACTGAGAGCTTCTCCTTTCCTTTAAACTGATCCTCACCGATAAGCTAGGGGATCTTATTCTTTGCTTTTTTCCCCATCTCCTATCTTCAGTTTGGTCTGTCGCTTGCAATTTACAAACAACTCACCTTTTTAGCTGAGGCGGAAAACACACTGAATCAGTGTGTGATCCAGCAAATGAGAAAGTTTGATTTGTATGGAACTCAAATCCAACACACATACATTGTCTTTGTGTCCTTTTTAAAGTAGGAGACTGTCATAGAAATGATTTAGAAAATTTCCTTGTACAAATCTTACTTTAAAAAGTTTTCTCTCAGGAGATTATGACAGCACAAGCACTAACCAAAGAAAAAAAACTTGTTAAGAAATTAACTAACACTTGCATGCTAAAGAACATAAATGTTTAAGTATTTGCAGCTCATATTAGGATTGTGTGATTACATAGCAGATATAGCAGATTTAATTGCATTATACAAAGGCTCATGTTTGAAAAAGATCAGAAGCTTAAAGCTGATACAGATTATTCAATATATTGTTAATCGCTTTGCTGTGTTCAGCTTGAGGAAAAGCTTGTGTTCTCCTATTCTGAGCTACGTGGAGTCAGCAACCTCAGCTCATGATGCAGGTGTGGTAACACAGGCATGAAATTAATGTTGCGACCAACGTGGCAGAGCTAATAAATAAAACAACCGACTCCAGCCAGACACAGGCCTCCATATGGTACGTTGCTGTCTCAATCTGCCTTCATCCATCCTTTGCACAAAGCACAGTCTATCTCAGGAGTGGCCTCGCCCTCCCAAAGCTCTCCTGTCTTCTCACCTGCCTCTTCCCCTTGTAGAAAAGTCATTACAGGTGTTGCTTCCTGCTGTTCTTATTGCAAACAGGATTAATTAATTCCAAGATTTAGTTTTTCTTTTGTCTTAATGAAAGATTAAATTATGCTTCAGCTTTACAACATGGAGTACACATCATCTATGAGGTCTGCATGAAACTATGTAAACATGCCAAATAAGAAAATGAGAAAGTTATCTTAATAACTTATCTTACTAATTGATCACATTCGCTGTTTAGCCTGTTGCAAATGTTGTCAATATTTCCCTTCAGTACACAAATATCCTCAAATGACTTCACATCGATCACTGTTAAAATCCAATTTGGCATTTTTGCAAGTGCCTTTCTTCCAATGCATTGCCAGCATTTTTTAGATAGAAAAAAGTCCAAAAAAGAAAAGATAAAGTAAAGCAAAACACTGCATATATATATATATATATATATCTGTTTATATATACACACACACAAACCAAAGCT
>JBAMHX010000007.1:7144043-7158791 GCA_037177515.1 Pseudomugil tenellus | reverse complement strand
ACAGATGGGTTAATAATCATACAACCATACAATTGCTGTTGTTTGTATATCGGTTTCAGTAGTATTGATATAAAATCTATCACTGATACCAACTGAAGTTCTTCCTTAAATTAATCCTGGTCACCAAACTGTAGGCTAAAAGTCAAGGCGGCTATAAATAAATGCTAAACTTAAAGCCATTAGTAATCTCAAGGTTGCTAAGTATTTTTATTAATAAATATACTAGGAAAGGTGCTTGATACAGACCTTCACCAACATGAACAACTTGAATCACTGTCATCACAAGACAATTTCATTTAGGCAAAAGCTGAACAGCAGCCTGTTATCAACTGGAAAATATAAAACAACTCCTCATGTACAACACAGACTTTTGAACAAGAAATTAACATTAGACTTTGTCTTTGTACAAAAGCTGAATTTATAGAAAAATCTAGTTATAAGTTGATTCAAGGGTTACAACTAGTCATTTCAAGGAATTGTTGTAACACCCAAAGCCAATGAGAAACAAATAAATAAAACAGATTAACTTTATAGTAGAATGGAAAAAAACAGAAGTAACCTTAACTAACACTGGTACAGCAAGGAAAGCTTATTTGTATAGAACAATCCAACAACAGGGCTGCACAAAGACATTAAACATAATTTAAAATGAAAATAAGGAGTACATGAAAAGAAAGAATATCATATAAAAACTACTTATAATACTAAAAAAAACACCTTTAATAGAAGTAATGCATCTACATCTCTATTCTGCCCCCCTCCCTCCGAGGACAAAAATTTTATTTGGCTACCATTACAAGCCATGTAGTATTTTAGATTAAAGGTTGAAGGTCTTGACAAGGATCCTAGGGAGCAACAGATCACTGTACCAAATTTTAATTTCTGATATTTATATGCATCTTGTTTCTAGACTCACCAAGGAAAGCCCGGACGTACGTATAAGCCTGGACGGCCAGTTGTGATTCAAAACTGGATTTATCAGTGAAATTAGGGTGGGGATGAGGATCTATATGTATGTTCCGGTTTTATACTCCAGGTTCTGCAAACACTTAGGATTTTTTCTCTGCTGACATTTTGTGCATACATGGATGAATTTATATAATCTGGACTCCACAGTGCAACCTACATTGCATTATAAGAGCGCAGTAGTCAGAACTGGAAATGCTCTGGAGGCCCACAGGTGATTTATTGTTGTGGGTTGTGGTAGCTCTTTTCATATTTACCCCACTTAGTTTCTAACATTATGGAAGAATTTGGATTGTTAATCTGGGTATCAGAGTCTAAAAGCAAATTACCTTTATAATAAACCTAGTCTGAACTTATTTTATACACACTTTAGAAGTTGAGTCAAATGTCGGGCAGAACCTTTTTTTTTTGCCATACGGATCAAAAGCCCTTTGTTTAAAAGTCAGGTACCTTTTTGCCAGTCAGTAACAGCGAGCTAGATGGCATGACAACACATGCATGTTTTCTTTGGTGATTCCTTATACATTAGCAACACATACATGTATGTACTGCAACACCCTGCATAACTAGTAGGACTTTCATTTAGATTTAGCTTTTTTCATTACTGTTTACTAAAAAGCGGGGCAACTGGTCTAATTAAGGAGCAAAAACACCCCCAGTATTGCAGCTGTTGTGTGAAGCTTATTATCAGCTTTTAGTTGTTATGAATCTATAGCTGTGTTTTCAGTGCCCCTAAAAAACTGAAATCTAAATATCACAAAAAAATCTGGCAATGGAGAAAAAAAACGTAATTATTTCTAAAGTTTTTAAGCTCCCATGAAGTGGTTTTTCAGACAGTTTAAACACTACAAGAACTGGTTTTACAAAACAATAAAAAAAAAACTACAAAAATTAGGTAAATTTTCCTTGAAGATACATTTTCTGGTTCTGTTGGAAGATAAATTATCTTATTTCAAGGAACATTAACCTGTTAAGAATTCCTAAAACAAGTTAAAAAATCTTAAAAAACGTATTAAGTAACAATAAATATCTTACTTTAAAAAAAAAGCATACATGTCTTTGATTTGAGATGTTTAAACTTACTTAGATTTTAGTTTTTGTAGTGAAATATACCACAACAGTGAAATAGAAACACCTGTTCGCATTAATGCATCACTGGACGTGACGTAGTAGGTCATGTGACTGGTTAATATGGCGCTGAATTGAGCAAAAAACAGAGAAACTGAGAGTTTTACAATGAATTAGAAAGGGAAATTAGAGGGAAAGGCAAATTTTTCCACAGCAAGTAGAAAACTCCAAAATAACACTACGTGGTTATCTTTCAGGAGCTGCAAATCTCGTGAAATCCCATCAGACTGATGAGATTTTACAAGAACTGCGGATTATGCACTAAACAGTGTTCAACTGAAACTCAGATTTTTCCCGAAATCATACAAATTACAAATATAGCTTTTTTTTCTTTCTTTCTTTTTTTTTTTTTTTTTTTTTTTGCGAAAAACCTGCAGTGGAAATGCAGCATATTTTAAGGAAAATTATTTTTTAAAGATTGCCATTAATGAAAACTTTCCCACAGGTTCAGAAGGTTGTTTACTGCAGTAATATGGAAAAATGTCACATCTCCTTCCTCTGAAATGATCAGAAAATTATGTCTGCCAACTTCATCCTCTTTGATGGAGTGAACATACCTCAAAAAGCACCTCAAAATCAGTACACATTTCCAATAAGTTTTCTACAAAGGGTTACACTACAGGGGGCAGCACAGCAGGAAAGCCACCGCTTTTATCAAAGGTTCCAAGGATGTGGTATCTTCCCAAGGTAATCAGGGCAGACACAGCAGGTTGACAGCTCTGATGGTACTTTTTACCACATATGTCCATATCCCTGTAGGCATCAAGTTGCCCCAGAAAAAAGCAAACAGATGGCCTTGGGATGTGTGCTCGTGTCTTGAAGTGTGAGCTGAGAACAGGACGTTGCAGTGGGTGAGTGGGCACAGTCAGAAGGCCTGTGGGCTCCCCAGGGCTGAACACTAAGCACAGAGCACAAACTGGCTGGAATATTATAAATGTAGCACTTCTGTAATGCAAAGCCATTCATTTCCACGTTTGACTGTGTAATTGCTGTCCTCTAAATTGAAATGTTGCTTTTTCAAAGGTTCCGTATTTCAAAGACAGCCAGCTATAGAGTTAGCTATTCATGTTATGCCATACTTACGTTCAGCCAGTCCTGCACACGTACCTTTACTCAAATAGACATCTTCAAGAACAAGAAAGCACTTCTGACAACAGACGTATATATTTCAGCAGCAAGCACAGATGTGGGATTCAGTGACTGAATGAAGTACTTATTAGTAGGCAGTATCAAACATATTTATTCAGGTGCATCATCATCAGTATTAACAAACTCAAGAGACAAAACATGTCTCACTTAAGCCCAATGAACACTGGCTGGTCAAAAGTAAAGTCCCCACCAAAAAACAATGTCACACACTAATATTTTATTTCATTTTTCTTTTCTTTCTTACAGCAGCATTCGCTTGTTTCAATTGACTTCTGCAATGTCCCTAGATAGATATACTTCTATCTAGTGCTGAATTACTTTATTTCACTGAGATTTTGTATTACTGATGGGAGAGTCCAAACACAATGCAGATTCTTCTCCAGCACGTCCAAAAGAGTTTAAATGGAGTTTAGATATCAGAAATTATGTCCTGAAATACTACCAATGAATCCTGGTGTTGTCATCTTATAAAAAGCCCATGTCATCATTCAATATTTCAGGTAGTCAGCTGACCTCATTCTGTGTATGCTGAACATACATCTGACCAACAGCAACATCCCCAGTTTATAGCATTAGCCCCCACAGGATTATACCACCAGGCAATTCTTCATCTACCTCGTCTTACCCCGATGCTTGCATCACTTTGGAAAAGGGAAAATTTGAACTGGACAGACAAGATTTCCTCCCAGACAACAATGGTTCCCCCGGTTCTTATTTTTAATATATTAGACTATTCTTATCCCAATTTTAGTAACTTCCTTGGAGGGTTTCTCTTCCTAAATATACCAAGATCTTTTCCACAACCACAGCTTGCGTCTTTCCACATGGTTGTAAAAGAAACATGAAGTTATTTATTGCATCTGTTGGGGTTGAATAACAGCTGAAAGACAATCATCCATTCAGTAATTATCCAACAGGAAGCTCGGACATATTTGTTCATGCAGGTGGCAACTTTCTCTTTTGTGTATTATGGAATATCATTATTTAAACTGTCTGGAATAATCAGACCTTAAGGCAAGTGTTCACTCACCATCATAACTCTTCACATAAAATTCACCACACAAAAGCAGTCTGGTGAAAAAAAATCTAATTAAAGGAAAATCAATCGCACCAGGAGAAGCAACAGAAGTCCTTCCAACATTTTTGAGTTAATAAACTCATCATAGGCATTAATGAAAATGCTATGTTTTTTCCTAGAAACTTTTCCCACTGCAGCAGATTAACAATCTTTCTTTTCTTTATTCTGTCAAAAGAAAATCTTAATAGAAGCAGATTGTCGATATGGCTTGATCGTGATGGATTCGAGTGCAGATCAATCACGTCGGCCTGATTGAGAAAACACCTGCACAGCCTGCCCAACATTTGTCATGTCACATTTAGCAGCCTCCCTGTACCATACAGATCAATTTTGATTACAGCTGTCAAGTCCAAAATAACAAACAAAGGTAAGTGAAGGTTTGATAAAGCAGATGTTTACAATATATGAAGCTTAATAACAAGCATTGAATTGGGTTGTTTATCTTCTATGATTCAGATGCTGCACCTTCGCATCAGGTTGAAATCTTCAGTGAGAGTCTGATATCAGCTTGATACAGATTTCTTTTAATCTTTATCTTTAACCCAGACATTTTTTGAAGCATTTAATCACATTAACACTCAGAAAACAAGAGCATTTCTCAATCTGATTTAAAATGGTTTTGCTTTAAAAGGATCTGTCACATTGAAATCAGCTATTGCTGTCACAGCTTTTCCTGGAGTGCAGCATTTGTTGTCAGGTACAGATATTGACTTCTCAGCAAATATATGTTGTATCAGAGTACTGTTTCCTAACATTAAGCAGCTAATTGCTCTTTTCTGACACCTTCATTATTTCTTAATGAAATCGGAGGTCTACTGGCCAGATAAAGGTCACATCGATACAGCCAGTGAACCCTTGATGGAAAAGACTAAGATGTTTGGATGCTGTGACCAAATGATTTCACAAAATCATTCCTGGAGGGAGAACTACTTGCTTTTTTATGTACTAATCCTATTGAGAGCTTCCAACTTTGCATTTGATCGTGAATCAAACATATTCGGTGTGCACACTTAAAGATCTAATCATAATTTCCACTGACACATTTGCAGTTTTAGATCCGCAATGACTGCAGCGGCTAGAGGTAAACCGCAGGTGAAAATGGACAGCATGATGACAAATGCTCAATTATCCTGCAACTGTAGGAAGAGAACAATTTATTGCTGCTGAAACACAAAGTCAATTAAAAGTAATTGGCATGAGTATTTAAGTGTACTGCAGCCCTGAAATGTAAAACAAAAAACAGATTTTTGTGAGGGAATTAGGATGCCACAAAAAAACTCTACAGAAAAGCTCTACAAATTAGATACATATATTTCTCCACATTCCTCAATGAATAAAGAACCTAAATGTGATCAAAACATAATTTAAAAGCACACAATATCCTTGAAATGTCTAAACTAATCAAAGTCAAGTAATGCGCACAGGTCCAAAGACTAATGTAATTTTGCAGAATGCACTGCAAAACTGTGAAGAGCAGCAAAGGCTGTTATTTTTATTCACTTCCAGATCTAATTAGTAAAATACAACAATATAGCAACGTCCTCTTCCAAATCCAATTAAAGGTCTCTCCCAGTGCAAATGTCTGATGGGATCGCACCCAACATCCCAATTACCACTATGGAACCACACCATCAAAATTGTGATGGCTTGTTCCAGAGCTATTCTTGTGATCTTTTGCTGCAAAATGTGTGTTGCCATTTTTGAACATACAATTCTTCATACAACCTAGAGATTGAAAATAACATATGTTCAAGATGCAATGAAACCTTTCCTGCAAGTTCACAGTCAAATCAAGTCCAGCCTGACATAATCTTTTCTGTCAGAATGCCAAGCTAACATGGACTCATTATCAAAAAAACCTTCACAGCAGGAGCCAGAGACACATGCTGACATAAAACAGGAGAACTGTAACATATCTCTAATTATGCTATTTTTTCCCTCCAAAAAACACCAAAACGTATAATGTTGGTATGTGATTACAATGTATGTTACTAATTTTATGCAGTACCTATAATACATATAACTTCTGGATTGTTGACAAACTCCTAGATACTTATTATGAGCACACACTGCATGAGCATCTTGTTTGAGGTACAGTATGCTGCCTTGCTGGAATGACTCCCTAACCACCAAAACATCACATTAGCAGCAGCTCCTTAATGCAGCAATATCACACAACAAGTGACCCTGAAACAGTTTCACTACTCCCACTCATGCAGCAATATGACCAAACTCAGTTTTCATTGGCAGGATAAACCTGCCATGTTTTTTTATTCCACCTAATCATCTGCCTGCAAAATCAATCCATCTCGATCACCGCCTGTTGCGGGTCTTTGCACCCCTTCTCTCCTCCCTCCTTCATACCATCTGTCTCTCTACCCTCTCTCCCTCCCAGCAGCCCTTCTCAATCATTTTTTCATAACTCCTCCATCTCCCTGGCCTGTCCGTCCTCGTGAGTTTCCTCCGTTTTGTTTGGATTTTCTTCCTCCCTGGCATTTCTGATTTGTGCATCAAACATACATAACATGATGCAAACATGACATGTAACTTGCATCCTGGGTGGGCAAGTTTCATGACAATGTGAGACTATATCAGCTGATGATTGGCACCGATGGTAGCCACGCCTGATTCACAGCAACACGCAAGCAGCTTCAGCTGTTGAGCAGCTCATTATCATTTAGAACTGCTTGCTGCACAAACTACACACCCACACAGTCTGTCGCTTACTCCTGACAGGAATTAGAATTAAGTGAAAGTCAGGAAGCGAGAGAGTCTTATAGTCATAGTTATATACTGCCAAAGTCTCAGAGTACAGGCTCTCATATGGCTTTTTTTTTTTTTTTTTTGTTCCCATGGAGGACAATGTTGGTATGTGGTGCTCGTTAGCACGCCCTGTGTCTCTTTTCCACCCCTCACTCATGCCTACTCTCTCTGTCTATTAAAGCCCAGGACACAATTATCCCCATTCTCTACTGGTCTCTTTCACCCTCTATCTCTCTCAGAGCTCGCTCTGAATGGGAGTCTGGAACACAATTACCCCTGTTCTTTCTCTCTTTCTTGCACTTTATCCATCCTTCCCACTCTCTGTCTCCCTCTCCATCTCTTTTGGCTTCAGGAGAAGTCTGTGAAGGGAGCAGCTGCTGAAATATTTATTGATCTGTTTTCCCCAGTTTTATTTATTTCCCTCTCTTCCCTTTTGCTCTTCCATCCCTGCCCCACAGACCCAGAAGCACCTCCAGCACCATGAGATGTCAGGGGCACCAGAGAGGCTGAAAATCCACAATGTAAAACTATTATTTAGCATTGGTTGCACCCAGTGGTTTTACCTGTGTGTGGGATGCAGGCTGAAAATGTGAAAAGAGAATCAACAGCTGCGGCGTAGATTGAGCCGTGAGACAGGTGGGTCGGTCGACAAATTTCGATGCCAGCATCTGCTGCAGGGTGTTGTTGACAGGAAAAAGAGAGGTGCTGCTCTTGATTCAGTGTAAAGACATTGAACATAACTCTAGGCTATTGAAGTTGTCGTCATGGTAACAATCCCTTGAGCAATTATAATTACAATGGTAACAACATTAGTACTGTACTAAATGAATTCACAGCTTAATCTTATGCTGTCACACAAAATTTAGATGCTTCTGAGCTCCTGCATGTCTCTGATGGTAAATATCAGCACAGTTAAACTGGGACTTTAAAGGTTTCCTCAACACCAAGAGATTCAGTAGTTGTTTGAAATAAATGTTTTGCTCCAGCCTTCTGATGTAGCGCAATTTAAAAAACGTACACATACACAGAAAAATGGGTGATCTCACACACACACATACATCACATACACACAGTGGGATGCAAAACGAACACACACACCCACAAACACACAGCTAAGTCCCATCACCAGACAGGGCCTGCATTAGTGCCTAAGCCTTTTCCATTGATTTGCCGGAGAGCGCCTTGTCTTTTGGTAATGAGGACAGGGAAAAAAGCGGGACCCTCGTCCCTCCCGGCTCCCCTAGGATATGCCGGCTGCACTAATCTGAATTGTGTTTCGAATGATGCTAACTCCCTGGCACAAAAAAAAAGACTAGAAGGAGGATGAATAGAGAGAAGAAAATCACACAGCATACTCTCACGCTCCCCCCACACGCCTCCTAAATGTGTAACATCTGCACATAACCAAACATCTCTTTTTCTTTCTCTCCCCTTCTCTGTGCAGATGACTTAATCTGCAGCGCAGACTGAATCTTCCAAAACCAAATGGACAAAACCTGCACTGAGACTCCTTTAATGCTTTTTTTTAAAATGAATCCTGCAGAAGCGATCAATAGGAGAATTAATATCCTCACTAATGTGTACTCTATATACACTAAAGATGTTCCTTCCATCGATTCACCACTTACTCCTTCAGTGAGTTTGAAATATATATAATATTTGAAATTTATCTTCCCAGCAGCCCAAGTCGTGGAACAGGTCCACAGCACATGCATACATCTTACCTTTGATATAATTGTCTGTATGTCCTTTTGTGAGCCGATCTGAGTACATAGGCCACTGCTTATTCCTGCTTTTACAGCCACTCTGCTCTCTCTTCAACAATCCCTCCCTTGCGCTAAATGAAACATAGCCCTTTTTTCATTTGTTACAGTGAGAAC
The DNA here is from genome assembly GCA_037177515.1 of Pseudomugil tenellus. Lineage (NCBI taxonomy): Eukaryota > Metazoa > Chordata > Actinopteri > Atheriniformes > Pseudomugilidae > Pseudomugil > Pseudomugil tenellus. Next base: position 7,149,827 of record JBAMHX010000007.1, on the reverse strand, counting down.
CTAAAGCTCATGTTCATAATCACACCCAGACCGACAAAGGTCTTTAAGCATGAGGGGGATGAGGAGAGGTTGTAACTGAGCGAGTTACTACAGTGATTAAACACGGTGTAACTACCTGTCCCAAGCTAAAAGCAGTCACACTGATTTTTCTTTTGCAGTAAACTCTATATATTATAACTGTAATTATAATTGCAAACAAGCCTTGCTGTAATCATTATTTATGACAGTGCCAATGTGTAATTACCAGCATCCTAAAATAAATGTATGAGGCCTAATAAAATGTTCATCAGATCAACAGAAGAAATCTGAAGGGTATCAATATGGTGCAGCCTGCTGGTCATTTGCTGTAGGACAGGAGCTTTCTGTCACCTCTCCAACACGAAAGCTGCTAACGCCATGAGGGCAGGGGCCAGCTTCAGTCTGACAGGTCATAAGGTTACCACATCTGAGGGTTTCCGTCTCTGTCGGAACAATAATTGCAAATGTTGTAAAAGCAAACAGAACATCTACAAACACAGAACTGCTTCTTTTATTTGGAAGCCCCATTCGATAAAAAGCATGCATGTATTCAGTTTCTGAAATTTTCTGACTGACCCAACGTATCTTACAGATTATTTTCTGTGTTACTGACTGCATTATATTTCCTACTTCTAATCTGTTCTGGGGATATATCGGTCTCTCTGCTGTTTCTATTTATTACATGCCTCAAACAAAATTTTCCACTACAGACAAAAACTGAAATGGTTTTGTTTTTTCGGTTGTCTTTTTTACATTCCTTGATCTCACAAAACTTTGAAATTCAATAAAAACACTGTAAGATGCAACCAACCAGGATGTTTTCAGGATGCATTCACGCTACAGTTAACAGTGTTCCTCTTCTTAATGAAAAATATGAACTTTAGTCAGGTGACTAAAAGTATTGTGGGTAATACTGACTCTCTCTCAAGAACTTTTGTGCCTTTCCAAAACATTTCTGCTGCATAAAGATTAGAAAATCTCATCTCTGTTCTCGTCTCTGTCAGACTGACCGAAATGCTTTGACACCTCAACTGTTGCCATGGACACCATCATGCCCATACTTTGCTTTCTTTTCTGCTTTTATTTGCTTTATTTTATATTTCTTATTATTTTTATTCTGATAAATATTCCTAACAACCCACAAAATAATAAACAGTAATGCAAAATTAACAATTATGCATTAACGTCAATTACCATTAGTTCTTCTCACTTAAAAAGATTACATTTTAACACATTTCAGCTTTAACCTCATCAGCACTGTAATGGAAAATTTATATTTCCTGTCTTTGTGCACAAACCAATAGGGATTCTGTAAACATGCATGTTCCCAAATACAGGCATGAAATCAGTCTACAGTGGAGTGCATAATTCTAATTCTGCTTAAATTGTGTTTTTCCGGGGTTAATGCTGCAGTAATAAAATTGTGATTTTATTAGAGCAAAGTGAGAGCATAGAAAATCCTTTACATGAACATGCATGTGTCTGATATGTTTAACCATCTGAGAAAAGAAACAGAAAAGTATGTGGTTGAGAGAGATTTAGTTGACTACAATATATACACTTACACTTAATTGTTTTCATATTGCAGAAAAAATGCAAACTTTACTTTTGATTATATGTATATCATTTGCATGAATGTGCTAACCAAGGCTTCCTCACAAATTTTCCATTTATTTAAAGTCTTGTTTGTGCATGTCCTTTAAAATAAATCCTATCATTACAAGCTGTGATATTCAAGTAAGCACTAAGGTCGTCTAGGGACCAATGTGACCAGATGTAAGGTCACAGGCTTTACAGCAGTAGAAATTATGGAAGGTTATGGAGACAGGAAGGCCAACTCCTGTCTCTATTCTATTACATTTTTCTCTTACATGATCTCAAAATTACGAAATGCTAACTTATGTGTAAATGGACCGTTACCTTCATGGAGGGAACCACTTGCTAATCCAAACACAAGGTTATAAAGCAAGTACATTATCTTCCTTTGTTCAATTTTGAAAACTTTCATTTCATAAGATTTTAGTTGGACAAACACAGTTACATTCATTTTAAAGTTCATCTTTGTATGCACTGGCACAATGCTTTTCTAGAAAGGTTTTCTAGTGCAGACTGGAATATAAATATATGACAGGATTACATGTTTCCAAATAAAATTTAGAATACATTTTTAAATGTATGAAAATCTTCTGTAAAAGTTTGGTAAATTACCGGAAAATATTCCAGCTAACTTGTCCTGCAACTGAGACATACATGCTAATGCTAAACTTTTCAGAAGGTTTGCACTGAAGCTTTAAAGCCAGAAAAAATTAAACTGCATCCAAATGAAAGACATTTTATCAGCTTTTTTTTTTCCTATCGAGCTTAATCATTGCATGGAGAATTACTGAAAAAAAATAACTAAACGTAAAGAGAAAATCACTGAAATAGTTACCTAAACAGGGATCTTGCTAGGGTGAATTTTGTTGAGAAAACATGTATAAACCCTCATCCATGCATGCACTTTGAATAAGGCCATTGCTTTTTCACTTGACATCGTATTAATAAGGCACTTGTTCCTTTAACTGTCTATGAAGTTCAAGCAAACAGTCCAAGAGTTCATATTTTATTATTTACTTGGGGAAAATTCTGAACCCAAAGAAAATAGGAGAAGTTTCTTATAGTTATTATATGGTCCCACAAATTGAATGCATTGACAGTTTACTTGTGTATACACACAGAGCTGTGTGGAAACCGAGCATTAGCCCAGTGTCACTATCATATCATCAGAATCAATACCAATGAATGATTATCCCTCTTCTCCAGCACACAGTGTTTCCTTCAGGTTTAACCGTGCTTAAAATTAAACATAAACTCTCTCCTAATGAGGTGCACATAAAGCATTGCAATATCATCATTTTCAAAAACACCAGCTGTTACTCAGATTTGTTCCTGTAAAGTTTTCTAGAGGTGAGATCGCCTTATAAAATGAGCAGATTTATTGTGAGAAGCTTAGTGCAGTGCAACGCTTGCCACTTTATGACAGCAAGAGATATAAAAAAGGAAAACCTTAGGGAAAATGTTCAGACCACAGCCCATCTCCATTCTATTTTATACCTCCAACCCATGTTCCTGGGTCTCTTAAAACCACATCCAAGCCCTCTCAGTCAGACACTTGCAGATAAACAAAATTTGCCAAAATGGCAGAGCAATCTGAGCCAAACATGGAGAACAACACCACACAGAAGCCATGGATTTCAAAGGGAGGGAGGGAAAAAGCAGGGGCCCCTCCAGAAAAGGCGCGCAAGGCATCTGTTGATGCTGGCATCTCCCTTCTCTTCATCTCTAAGCCAAGACTGGTGATCCAGTTGAGTATGTGTGTTTATGCATTTATGTGTGTGTGAGGGAGCAGGAAAGAAGGGTGATGGCTACATGCTAACATGTGCAATGTGCATTGACCCCACTTGGCCCCCATATGGTGCCCAAACAAGAATGATGGCGGGCTACAAAGCGACTCCGCTTGTTTTCACCTGTGTTCCTGCCCTGAACTCTTCCTCTCACCTGAAACCTCCACCATGCTGGTAAGAAAACCCATCTGTTGACCTGTTTGAACACAACAATTACACCAATAACTGTCTACAGTGCAGTGTAAAAGTAGAAACCCCTTAGAAGCATCAATGCGTGTCTGTGAGGCAAAAGTCTCTTAAAAAGCGGTCTTTTTATTCAACCTTAAACATGATTTTCTAACCTACTGAAATCCTTTTAGCAGAGGGTAAACTATTTGATTGCACGTGGAGGGAAGTGTGGAAGCATTCCATCCTTAATGTTCAGTCAATAATCTGTTTTCAGTGATAAAGCAGTTTTTGAGTAATTGCAGATGGCTTATATGCCAGGAACATGCAGATATTTTACTGTATGTATGAATAGCTGCTTGGCCATCCAGCTAGAGTAATAGTACCAATACATTTTAAGTAAAAAGGGAAAATAAATGAGGAAGGGAAATGTATGATAGTATGCCAAGACCTGGACATCACATCCATGGAGTGGTTTTTGCATTTAGATGCCAAGTCTGTGGGAAACCTTTGAATAGCTTAATGGTGTTTTGAGGCACAGAAAAATCTCCTGGTCTGCATGCTATTGTGGTCTGAAACACATTTTTTATATCTTTTTTACAACAACACAACTCATTTCAAACATATTTTTGTTATGCGCTGTAAATGTCAAAGTGTTTGAGAATTAAATGATAAAATATCTCAGCTAAATTAAATATTACAGAGCTAATGCAATCATTTAAGGGGAATATGTCTTCTTCCTCATTAAACAAGCAATAACAACTAACACACAATCTGCTAAGCAAGGGTAGCAAAGCATTGAAGTGACCACATTGCACATGCCTGGCTCTCAGGGGCCCAGATACAAAGGATTGTTCCACTGCTGCATGATTTATCAAGCGGTGAACAGTGGCCTTTTACCAGTCATGTTCTCTCTTTATAATGCATGCTTTCCACCTTGAAAAAGATGGACATTTTTAGGACCTACAGCAATCCACAGCAGTGGGCTGTTTCCCTCTCAAAGATGAATCTGATTCATATGCGCTGCAATGTGCACGACACACATCAATATCCAATCATTCCACAACTGCGCCTCAGATGATTGGTCACACTTTCATATCACAAAACCCACAGATTACAAATTCAAGGGGCTGAAACCTGCAATGACTACCAGTATGGTTGCAGTATGGGCTGGACTGTGTGGTGCCAAGCCCATTGTGTTTATGTGCTGTGTACTTCCTGCAGGGCTGCCCGTCTGCTCTGCCTGGAGAGGAGAAAGTGCTTGCTGTGGGAAGCCAACCATGACCAGCTGGGCTCTTCTTGCCCACAAGGAGCTGCAGGAGCAGGGGCGTAAAGCCTGTCTGCATCTGCAGGTTGTTAACCTCACATCTTATTGCACTGACACATCAATTATTGTTATTAAGGGCCGGAGTAATTTATTTATATACTGATTTCCCACCGGACTGTGCCAGGACTAATTGAGACAGGTGTGAGTATGTGTGTGTGTGTTAACGTAAGATGGGCAGGGAGGAAATTAGACGGCACGGTGCAAATATATGGGACATCCCATGGTTATAGTGGGCAACATATTAGCTGACATTATGAAATGAAAAAGGATTTTTTAAAACTGCTGTCTGATTATTGGTCCCAAATTACAGCAGCAACATGAAAAAAATGTTTGTGTTATTCCAAACCCTTCAGTTGTGCATGTTAGCTCCACAAGTTAGCTATAAGAATTTTAGAGCTGATGAAGAAACTGTGCTTTTCTCTTTTGTGGAACTGAAGACAAGATGTTTTATGCCAGTGATAAAACAGGGAATTAAGGCTTGACTACCCAAGCAGTTCATGCTAGACCTTCCCAGTCCTCCACACTGTCCACCCTTCAGCATCCATCTTTAAGTCTCTCTGGACCTTGGTTTACAGAAAAGAGAACAAAACTGTCTCTCCTGAGTCTCACTGCAGCTTTGACCCATAAGCATGTTAACTTCACAGTGAACCCATCCCATCCACCCAAATCCACACACACGCGCGCGCGCATGGGGATTCCGGGCCATTCAAGTCATGTCACGGAAAGGAATGAGGGCTTTTTTTTCTTCCTCCCCTATTCTTTAGTAAACATCTTAACATGCACCACTCGATGCTTAGACTGAGTGAGCCACGAGGTTTGCTTGGAGATGAACCGCTGCGCTCAAGTGCACGCTCTCTCTTTCTCTCTCTCTCTCTCTCTCTCTCACACACA
>JBAMHX010000007.1:7050832-7085688 GCA_037177515.1 Pseudomugil tenellus | reverse complement strand
ATTGGGTAATTAGCAGCTTTGCTCAGAGTTTAATGTGAAGCTCTGCACATGACTTCTAATTAAGTCTGATGTGTGTCGGGTGTTTTATTGCAGGGAAAGTCCTAATATTTGTAGGACTGTGGCCCTCGGGGACCGGAGTTGCCCATCCCTGTTTTAGAACAATTCCAGCTGATATATTTTAAGGTTTAAATCAACATAATGTGTAGAAGTACTTTAACGATTTGCTACTCATACTTACCATGTATTAAGTGCATCATTGTGCTTTTGACTGTTTCTCTCTTTCAGCTGATTCGTCAGCCCGCCTGGCCTATGTAAGACCTGTGGGAAGTGTCTTTGGGACCACCACCCTTCTTTTGGGTTGGTTTTGGAATGCACCATAATCTTACAACCAGCTGATTGACTGGTTTGTGGTCTACTTCTCTTTATTTTGTCCAGGTCTCCCTTCTCCTTTATTTATTTTTTGTCATAATAAGTTTCATTTTGAAGCATTGCTGCATTGGTGCTGGTCTTGTTTGGTGTCTTTGTTTGAGGCATGTGGGAGGGGTTTTTCACAGTTTGGGACTTATTCATGTATTTATTGCTGGGAGTCTTTTCATCTTATTTTTTTCTTTTTCTATATGTTGTATCAAAATAGAAAAATGCTAAATTTCATTTTTTTTATTATTTAACTATTGTAACGAGATTTTAAAAACCTTTTTCAACCATTTGGAATAGGGTAGAGGCAGCAATAAGTCCACCAAAAGACTTTATTGCACGTTTTTTTCCTTTTTCTCCCAAATCCATAAAAAAACATGTTTTGTTGTGTTTACTGGCTACCTCAATAAGAAACCATTTAACACAAAAAAGAAATCTCTTAAAGGTCCAATATTCAATTACACCATTATCAAGTTATTCAGGCATAATATTAGTATTTTAATGAAAGTCAAACATTTCCAATCCAAAATTCTTCCAATACAAACTTTATAGAAGTACAGTTTGTCAATCATCATCCTGTAAAGGCAAAGACCAGGGCCTTTAGGGATAATATGCTGTAGACAGATCAATCAAAGTTGTTCAAGAAAGAACCTTAAACCAACTGTGAAGCATAGCAGTGGAAATGAATTCTGCATAATATCAAAGAGTGCTTGAGCTATGGAATTGTGGAGTCAAAGCCCAGATTTAAATCCCACTGAAACGTTGTGAGGGGATTTGGAGCAGCCATTACATGCAAGAAAAAAAAAAAACCTTCAAACATCTTGCAACCAAAAGGTTTTTGCAGGAAGAAAGGTCAAAACTTCCATTGAGCTCATGTCAGAGACTGGTGGACAATTATGCAAAACTACTGCTGAACAACTTATTTCTGCTGTGAGGGAAAGATGTCATTACAAAAATAAAAAAAAAAAAAACATAAAAATCTTATAAGCTCATTTTTTTTTTATTGTTTCATTTCATCATAGGGGCTTTAAAATCAAATGTTTGCTCATCCAGATGTCTTAAACTATTCACTGATTTCCACGAAGCTTAATTCAAAGTGATGTTTGGTTTCACTTTAAACTGGTGAATATGCAAAAAGGATTGATCTTCATTTACTTATCATTACATTGTTGCATCTCTGTTTCCAAAAGTAGGTAAAATGTGAACAAAACTCAAACCACTGAAATATAACATTGTAAAGGCAGCAGCACAACCACATCGCAGGCGCAGGCTGTGCTTCGAGGACCCACAAGAACCATCTTACTGCAGCACATTCATTATGTCCGACTGAAATACACACTCTTTTCTAAAACATAATCCTGTCTGGATGTAACGTTTTATGCTCCTTACATACTGCTTTCATATGCTGTACAGTGCAGCATTAATAATGTCTTATTTGCTGTGTGCACACTGATGTTCATCGTAGCGTCATGGACACCGGCTTCTATTGCTGATAACAATAATAACCAGATGGTCTCTTTCTCCCATTTACCCCGGAGGATGTACAGCTCCGACATTTGTTCTACACTTTATTTAAGTTGATTTTAAATTACCTCTCCAAAGGCTGGGGCAATTGTAAATCTAGTTAAATATGTATTTTTCTTCATATGCACATCTGCATTTATGGATGTACTGATGAAATGTGTTTAGCGAAACGGCTTTCTAAGGTGGTCCTTAAAACTTGCAATGTTTTTCACTAGAGTAATGTGTCTCCCACCACCTGCAGTTTACCTTTAAGAGACATGATTGCGAAATTGTTAAACTACATAATTGTGTAGTTCTTTCTTGGACAGAATCCTCCTTCTTTTGTCCTTCGGAGGCCTTTGAGTGCATATGTAAATAATCTATTTCAGAAAGAGACTTTTTCAGTTGCAACATCTGATTTGTTGACTTTACTCTTTGCATCATCTTTTATTTTTGGTTTGCCTTCATATGGTAATAAATCATCTTGTTCAAACAGTGTGCCTTTTTGGGGAAAGTATTTTTAGTAAATGCACTCTCATCACTGTTCTCTGTGACAACCATCCGCATGCCGACACCTTGTGCAGATATAGCTCCCTCCTCTATGTCACTTCCACCTTAAATTGGATGTTGTATCTTTGGTGAAGTCGAATGTTCAAAAATGTACATTTCCTCCACCAGGAGACTCATTAAAGTTGCTCAAACCCTCATGCCAGTAAACTGAAATGTAATCTATATACAGCATGTCATCTGGTTATAGATTAAGGTCAGTACATTCACTGCTGTTTTGGTTTCAATTCAAAGAGGCAGCAGAAACCAAAGAAACACCGGCACACTGAGCTGCAGGTGGGCCAAGCAAACGGCATGTTGGCAGGCTCCTTCTCAGCAGCATGCTGATGGCGTTTGATGTATTTCTCACAATTTTTTTTTTTTTTTTTTACTTTGCACACAAAAATACGCAGAAACTGAAAACCCACAGGACAAACAGAGGGCATAAGCAGACCTGCTCAGACCCAAGTCATGTACCTTAGATTCCCTGACATCTGTCTTCTCCCTCTAATATACACTCAAACACATGCACACACACACAGACACACACCTCCGTCTGGCCCCCGTCCACCTCTGTTTTTTCCACCTTTCCTCAAATCAGCCAGCCAGCTCTCCCATATCCACATTCCCATTCTCCCCAACTCTGTCGCTGGCCGACCTTGGAGCAGTGAGGACAGATCAGAGACAGACAGGGAGGGAAAAGAAGCCACTATTCATCTTCTGTCGGCAAGCCAGCCTGGCCAAACAAGCTCGGGGAAACAATGCCTAGCAAGGGAGAGCTGAGAGCATCACAGCCTGAGTGGCACGATCCGTCAAATTACCTGAGCTCTCTGGACTGTAGCCCCATATTGAGAGGCTGGCTGTTGGCTTGTGACTTACACGCACACACACACACACACACACACACACACTTGTCCCTTACAGCAACATGGGATCGCTGTCTTCTCCATGACATTTATTTTTGGCAAAGTGTTGTTTCTCTGTTCTTGATGCCTTAATGCTTTTGACCTTGTCTTACTCCAGAGTCCCTAAATGACTTTCTTCTTCACACTACTCCTTCAAAATCTCATACTGTTTTAGTTTTGTCTTATCTTTTATGAAGACACAAGGGAGTTGCTGCTTTCCATTTTCTCTCCTCCCTTCTCTTTTGTGCCTGCTTAGATGAAGCTCATTCATTTTTTGCCACTCCCCCCATCTTGGTGGGTTGCATCATCCCAGTCAGCATTGCACTTTTTTCTTTTCACCCTTCCTGTCATCTCATTTAAATCCTCTTTTATCTCCAAGTTCACTATGTTATTAGCTTTTTTATTAATATCAATGTCCTTATTATCATATTATGGCTAAATAAGACATATTTAGATTCACCACATTTTTTCTTAATGATAGTCAGTTTGAAAATCAGTGCAGTGTCAGGAACAGCGTTGCCAAGATGTTTGGAGGGGAGTGCGCTAGTCTAGAGCGGATTTATGTTTTAAGAGACGATCAGAAGGCGGAGAAGAAAGAGATATTACATTTGAGAAATATAGTGCTCTATAAAAATACCCCAAGCACAGGCGATGAGACAGAATAAAGAGGCTCAAAGTCATGATACTGTTCTTTATGACTCATTGATGAGTTGTATTTCAAAAAGAACCAGTTGAATGAATGGTTGCGAAGTCCCACGGTGGCCGATGAGTCTCATTTTTACAAACTTTAAATTTAAAGAGATGACTTAAATAAAACTGCCATCACTGAATGATAGTTTTGGTAATTATTTAAGGTCAGAAAGTAATATTTTCTCATTCATATTTCCAGGATTTCACTCTCTATAAACAAGCCATGGTGGATTTTCATGGTGGCTTTGTTTTGTGTTGTTATGATAGTTAACAGAAAAAAAGGCAGAAGGTCATTATATTTTACAAGCTCAGAAGTCGATATTTTATCAACCCAGCTAGAATACTGGAAAACATAAAACAGGAGCTGAAGGAAGTTGACTTTTATACAAGTTTGCTCCAAGGCCCTTATCTGACCACACACAATTTATAGAGTAGATGAGAAAATGAAAAGCGTGGCATTTTTCTTTTCCATTTAGAGCTAGTCATTTTTGGCCTTGATAGCTTCAGTACAGCTCACGCGTTTTCAGATTTGTGGTGAATGCCTTTATGAAGTGTGCAAAATGTGTTGCCTCACATAAAAGACTTCTGGAAAAAAAAACTGATTTACCTTTTGATTATTTTTTAAATTAAAAATAATGAGGAAATGTTGCATAGAGGACCTCCAGTGAAAATAGTGAAATATCCATAAACAGCTACTATTTATAATGTAAATGACATGCAGATATGGACTGTAAAGACCATCACACAAGTCAGTTAGACTGAGAAAAACCTACACTAGCTTACTGCATATTGCTTAGTGAGATTGATTGAATTTCTAATCATAAATGTTTAGTTATTTATTGCTGGAAAATCATGTTTATGGGTCAGGCCTGTATCCGGCAACTTTGTTTAATAATCCATCAAAAAAATTAACCTCTGCCTTTGTTTGAAGGCTCCAGATTAAAGTGGGCTCCAGCTTCCAACACTGCTCATTTGGCTGGATAAGGAGTTTTTCAGAATATGTAGTGAATTATGGTTACTAGATACTGGAACAACCCAAACTAACTAAAACCTAGTTTAGCCCAGTCCCTGTGACACAAAGAACAGCTGAGGGTATCCCCCCGCCTGCTCTTCATGCAGCAGCAATTACAGATGGGATATTTTTTGAGGGAAAGCCACACTCAAGGACCTAAGAGATGCCCGCCAGAGCATTGTACTGCACATTTGACTGCCATAATCTGATTGGTTTGGGTGTGCCATTTTGTTGCAACAGATGATTCTCTCTCACACACACACACACACATACTTGCACACACTGCAGAACTTCACAGGGCCACTGGCAGGATAGATGGATGAATGTTTGGGGAATGAGAAAGCGGCTTTGCTGATTTATGTGGTGGAGTGCCACTAGAGACCTGAATCAGCAAGATGAGAGATGCTGCATGTGTCTGTAATAAATAACTCCTTTTCAGGTTAGTGTCTAAACCCATAGAAGAGAAGAAGAACCTTCTGGTGGCCTTTGCCCCCCGACATGTGGAGCTGGTGTGATCTTTTTTTCTAATCAAAACTGATCTCAGAGGACTGCTGAGGACTTGACAGTGGTTATAACAAGTTTATTGATCCTATAAATTGCAGTCGAAGGGTTGAGTACACTTATCACATGGTTTGGATGAAGATGGTTGAAAGAAGAAAGACCTTTCTTTAAATTCCTCCAAGGTAATGTTGAAATCAAACAAAGCTCTGTTGTTTTTATTAATGTATGGCTTGCGAGAGGGCCTTAGAAAATCCTTTTGAAGGACTCCTCTTTGCGGGTTGGTTCAGAATTACATAAGAGGATGTAAGGATTTTGGGAGGCATGTGCACATGAGAGCGCAGCACAGCAAAGAAGGCTTCGCTTAATTAGGGATGATTTTCCTTTAGCACGAACTTCAATGCATTTCCTCCTTTCTCATAATGCTGTGGTCTCAAGCCTCCATGGAGCGTCACAGGAGATGAGTGACACATATATCCAACAGCGCTCAAGCCTGCACAGCTACTCTTAAATCAAACATATAAATCTTACAGTTAGGGATAGTCTAGCCGGACATCCCATGATGCACTGAGCACTTCCTATTATTTTCTCTGCTGTTTATTTTCCATGTATTGGACAGTACTGGCATCATTAACCTATTTCTCTTTTTTCTGCAGGTCTTATTTCTTATTTCTCCTTTTTTGCAGCTCTTACTTAATATTATCTGCAGGTCTTCCTGGATAGCAGCTATAGTGTATATTGATCTGTCTTTCCTGTCCTCTCTGACCCAGCGAGTCAAGGCAGATGGCTTCCTTACCTGAGTGGCGTTCTGCTGGAGGTTTTGCCTTCCTGTTAAAAGGGAGTTTTCCTTCCCACTGTCGCCAGATGCAGCTCAGGATGGGAGATTGGATCGAAGTCAAGATTCAATGCAATCTTGCTGGTTCTCTATATAAGAATATTTTTATGAATTAGCCGATCTCTGTGAAGCAGCTTGAGACAACATTGTCATGAAATGGCAATATACAAATAAAGTTGAATTGAATTGAATTTTACGCGTGTTTTACTGACATGTTTTCAGATTAAAGATTGCTTTTTTTTACCTACTTTAACAGCTTTGAAAATAACTAAATAAGAAAGTGGTATGGGGCAGTTTGTTCAGGGTAGCAAGCTAAATGTAGAGAGCTTCTAGACACAGGGTGTTCCCTACAGAGAGGATCATGACGACAGAGTGGGAGTAGGAATGTCAGATCGATAGATGGTTCAACCCAAAGCTCATTTTTAAGTCAGGGAGGAAGTTATTTGTGCAAGAACCGTGGCACTGGAGATGGGGTGCGTAAGCCATACGTGCACATTTGCTTACAGATGTGATGGTGTCAGCAGGAAGCACAGCTCTCCTGAGACTCCAGAGGCTCTGCTAATATCTGTCCCTACTGTATTGAAACACGTGACCTTACAAATCATCAGCCTCACACAGCTACACACAGGCAGCTAATCGGAACCATCCATTATAGCGGGAGTGTGTGTGGGGGGGGGGGGGGGGCTTGGGGAGGCAGGCTTGTTTCAGGCCACCGGTCATTCATGGTGACGGGTGTGAAAGAAAGCTATAGGAGAGAGAGAGAACAAGAGAGACCTTTAAAACGAGTGAAGAGATTAACTAAGTCATCTATGGTATTATAGTATTACATGAAAATGCTGTGATGCATGATCACAGTACAATGTATATTCCTTTTTTTAGTCTGCTACATAAATCCTAGACTAATTTAGGTACTTAAGTCTGGACACGCTCTTACTGTTTTGCAATATAATCCTTTGCTACAGGTATAATTCTATACAAGCCTATACAATAGAATATTAACATGCATCAATTGCCAGGGAGTCTCTTTGGGGAAGGGCAGCGAAAGGAATCTTATTATCTCTTATTTTATCTTTATCTCTAATCTGAAACAGTTGCATTTATACAGCGACACTTAGTGACATCCATTTTAGTGTCTTAGCTCAGGTTGGCTGGTAAGAGATGGAAAACTGGAATAACAAATCCATGCCGTATGATTTTGCAGCACTGTTACATTAACTTGAGACACACAGGGGAGCCTATGTAGCTTCACAGTGGAGTCTGAGCCAATAAAACAATGACAAGCCCTATCTACCCACCCCAGGGTGGCTCCACCGAAGTCTAGAGTATTAAACTGAGCCCTGAGATAAAGAGGCTTCTTACATAGTTCAGCCATGGGAGAGAATGTACCCTGTCTCCTTATGTATTCCAGTCGTGCTGCATATTGTTTGATATAATCAACATGGACCAGAGGGTACTGTGCAGCGCTCAAATACACAACTCTCCCAAGGGTAATATAAGGCTGAGCAAAACTGATGTGATTTATGCAGATTTTAAGACACCCGCTATGTGCAGCAACACACGTGAGAGGACACAATTTTTGCGACAGGTTTTTGAGAACCAGTGAAATATTTAAAGAGCCATTGTGAAGGCATACAGTGTGTGCATTCTGTTGTGTACATGTGTATAAAGTGTGTAAATGGTTGCACTCCAAGAGGAAATATTGCTTGTTCATTTTTGCAGAGACAAACTGCGTGAGAAGCTGCCGTAATGGCTATGCTTCACCTCTGATACATTACCTTACCCACACAATTCGTCTAATATCCCAGCGCATGCTGGTGGTGGGAGCATAATAAGTTAAAGCCGTATATGTTTTTTCATCTTAGCTAGAACTCAGGAGACTTTGGGAAATTAAAAAAAAAAGTTCCACGTCTCTTAACCAAGATAGGGCTTTACATGTCAATGGGATCAGCGGAGTGTTTCAGGTTTCCAAAACATTGGATTTATTTTTCAGAAATAAGTCTGTCCAAACCACATCTCTACCTTGCGCCTTCAGTTTAGCATTCATGCACTATGAGGATGAGGTAGAGCCTAAGCTATTCCGGTTGGCTGGAAGTCTGTGTTGAGTATTTGACAGCAAGGTATTGGAAGATTTGATGGGTAATGTAAATCATGGAACGTTCCTCAGAGGAGAAGAAGGAGGTGGAAGAAGTAGAGCACTTCTATCAGGACTCCAATCCTCAAAATGCTGCTTTGAATGAGAATGAAACAGATAAAGCAAACAGGATATTTGCAATTCTCCGCCAAGACATATCAGCTGATATTATCACTGTGTATGAACTAATCTTTTGCTTTTGCTGAAATTTTGCAGTTCTATTTCTCTTCTCGGTGTGTGGGAGGGGTGTTGGGTCAGTGTAAGTGACTGCAGGTCTTATCAAGGTGGAGAGCAGGGTTAGAAATGAGTGTTGAATTTTAAGGATGTTGGAATCTTCTGCTTAACTTTGTGAAGCTGTCAGGAGGTTAATTCGCTGAAACATCTGCAGAGAGCTGCCCACTTGACAAATCACATTCCTCTCTTCACCATTACTTTCCTCTTCTGCATTCAACAGAGATTTAACAACACCACTCACACACTGCAGCTGCTGTACAGTATGTTTGTAAGGCTACAACAAATAAGTATGAGCACTGGGAACAACACATCAATGTTGACCCGATGACATACTTTGGACACGCGTTCTGAATGCACTATTGTCTGCATCTGCTTTAACAATGAATCCAATAAACAAAAGAAAAAACACAGCATGCAAAGGTATGAAGGAGCATCCATATTCAGCTGCTCACCACCAGAGGGATAATTGGAGAGAGGAGCTACTATCACTCCCCCCACTCTAATTAAAACTAACGACTCCAGGTGCTGCATGTTGCCGAATGGAGGAATGGCCAGGCGGCTTGTTTGTGTTGGTGGTTTGCCTTCATTACTACCCCCATCCATTCTCCTTAGGAACCCACTGCAGTATTGACTTGGATCCAGCCATACAATAAGCAATGCAAGTTAAAAAAAAAAGGTGTTCTAAATGCAAATAGTTATGTGGGATGCATTATAAAAGTGTGTGACGTATGAAATGTACAGAAGGAAACACTTTAACAATCATAGGTAAGACCTGGATTTCAGCAGCAAGTCAGTTACTGTATCAGACTTCTAAATGTCTTCCAAAAGCTTTCATTTCTGTGCATTGAAGGAGATGTTTTTTGCTCAACTTTTTAGATATATAGTAATTAATGAAAGACGAGAAGTGAGTGAGAGAGCAACTTTGTCTGTTCGAATTCCCATCTTTTTAAATCGTATGAAACCTCTGCAGCCCATAAGCTATCCTTGTATCCCTTTAACACAGACACACACACACACACACACACACAAACACAAACACAAACACACACACACACACACACAAACACAAACACACACACACACTGCAAGGCACAAATCTACCCGCAGGCTGCACAGCACAGATCCATAATTATGACAAATTGCAAGCTTCTTGGTACTGTCTGCACTATCACAAGTATAAAATATGGCTGAATTTAAATCTGGAAAATCGATTTCAGTAAAAGGTGGTTGTGAAGACCGAAATGCTTGCTTACTTCAAGCTGAGTATTTACTGACACAGGTATCATAACCTGCTGATAGGCTAAAATGACTATTATGATGTAATAAAAAGGTTAAGAAATGTTCCAAACTCCTACAAGCGTGTACTAAAAATGGAATCCCTATATCACTGAATGACATTGTGATTCCTGCAGGATTTATTTTATCAATCCAAATATTTTTTGAGATGATGAAAACGCAGCCATCGCTAAAAATGAATAAAAATGAATGAATGTCTTAAAAAGTTCAGGTTGACCCTTCAAAATACTTCATATATTCTCATATTTAATATTCCTGTTCTTAAAATTGATTGAATGTATTTAGTTTTATAATCAATCTATGCAAACATTGAAAATGACAAAACAGAAAGAGATCTTGAAAGTCATGTGCACTAGTCATATTTAGCATGCTTTAACTTTGCATTTGGTAAAATATATATTTGGCTTCAAAGGCACTCTCAAGTCTTTCTGGAAAGGGTTTAAGCTTGGCAAGCGTTGTTTCTTTTAAGCGTCTCCCATTCTTCTTGGCAGAAAAATGTGGGTGGTAGCACAGAAAATTTTAAGGAAATATTCCCAGGTCTACTGTCTATCTGGGATTATGTGGAACTTCAGACAGTGAAGTGGGATGTTTCTTCTTGCTGAAATATGAGAACCTTTGCATCAGAGGCTTTGTACATACAGACATAACAATAGATTTTCTATTTAATAGATAGATAAATAGAATTTCACCTATTGTTTCTATCCCATTGCAGTTTTAAGTAGTGAAACTGAAAAGTTTGGAAAACATGTTCGAAGGTGAAGATTTACATTGAGAGTAATGATAATGTGCTGACTGGAAACTGGAGCTTTTGGCTTGGAACATAAGATGATGCTTTGCTATTTCCTTTACTTAATGACAGACGTCCCAGTCTCACGGGTGTAGGCTTGATTTCTTTTATTAGTAGGGACATAAAGGTGGTCCCCTGGTGTGATTTCTGCTTGTTTGTTTTGCCAACTAAAAACAGGGTTAGCTAAATGGTTTTTGTTAGGTTTTGTTAAGTTATCTTTAATATTGAATACATTTCCTCACAGCTGTAGCAATGCAGAAAAAATCTAAGTGATCATTTCGATGGCGTTATATTTCTGATATTGGAGGGCGTGGGTCTTTTCACGTTATAATTTACTTTATCTAAACTGAAAACCATGTAATAGTTGTTATAGTGCAATGTTTGCATGGGGCATGGACTAGAACATTTCTACTAAATCAGTGAAATGTGAGTAAATTATTATTTCCATTTACTGCTGATGGCACTTAAAATACTCACATTGGATCCATTATTCATACACACTTGGTGATGTTAGTTACATGTATAGCTTGCAGGTGCCTTGGAGCACACTGGTTTTAATCACCTGCCCTCAGCATCTCCTCCTCTCTCTGAGCTGCCTGGCAACTTTGATTCTGTCACCTGACAAATTAGCCTGTTGAAGCATGCTAAGGAAACAGTTTTTTTGCTTAGAGACTGTTCTTATAACAACTATAAATGACCAGAAATAGATGAAAGGAGCATTGCAGGTATCCCTCTAACCCCTGGTAGGCCTACTCATGAAAGGGAGCGCTTTAGCCAAGAGTGCCCAAGTTTGGTCCTCGAGTTTCTGTATATATGCTCAGAGTTTGCGGGAGGCACAAGCTGCACATGAGTGCAGTCAATTGCTCCTATAACACCGGGGAATTCAGCTACCTAAAAAAAACTTGTTTTGTCTTATTCAAATAATCTGGAGTGCGTGGAAACCTAATAAACCTCGCCATCACGACATTGCATTTAGGAATTCAGTCATGTGAAAGATGTGACTGAGAGATCACTGCTGTGTTAGCTACTCTACGCTGGAATGACCCAGATGCCAAAAACTCTAGACTTGCCAGGAGTTTAATTATTGCAGGTATGCATGACTCCTTCTTGTGTTTGGCTCCAAATGTTCCTCCAACAGCTCCAAAACAGCAAGGCTGGATAGGCGATATGTTTTAATAATTAGTTCTTCTCTCATTCCAAACATGTTAACACGAGGAGGAAATATGCGTTCTCTCTGTCGTCTTTGACTATTTCTGTCTTCGTTTTGCAACAATCACTGCATCCATGTGTGCCCAAGTACTCATTGAACCCGTTTGCACGTCGTTTTCTTTTCACATGTGCTAAAAATAGACACAGTTTCTACCAGCAAAATTATTTTGAGGTTTGATAAATCGCTTTGCGTGTGCTATAATCATATATTTACACGTTCCGCTCCCACTCCACGCAAAATTGAATGTGAACACCCCAATTTACATATTCATCGAGGCAAACGTACTAACTCGAGGAGGACAAGCAATTTTGCACCTTTGGAAGACACAAACCCTCTTACTCACTGTTAGTAGATCAGTTTGTACTTTTTTCTAGCGTGTGCAACGTGTTTGCATGCGTTTTAGTACACGCAAACCTTTAGTAAATCTGGCCCTTAGAGTTTTATCACTATCATGTTGAGTTTTACAATTACTTGTTTCTGTGTATCAATACACCCTAAAGATGGCATGAGCCATTACACAATGGTGTAATTTTAATAATTCTAGCTCATTCAATTAAAGGCCTTTTCACTTTTTAACCACTTGGAGTGCCTGGACCTGATTTTTTTGTTTTATTATTTATTGTACAATTTTTGGAATTAAATCCTTTTCTTTTGCTTAAATATGACTAGTTATAATGACTAGTTACAGTAGTAGCAGTCAAGAAAATAATTTCTTTGCAAATCAAGCTTTTACACTGACTCACTTTAAAATAACTTTTGATATAATTTCTTTTGATTACGTTTAGCAACACTCTCTGGAACTAACTAGCACCGCTAGTTATTTAAGTGGTGGGTAACAGTGGCGGCAGCCTGTTGCTACCTAAAAATGAAAGGGCCAAGCCAAGCCTTTCAGCTGAGATGCGTCTCAAAGCAGAAACTACAGCAGCAATTGTTGCAGATAAAGTACAGAGCGGACTGATCTCGTAACTGTTTGTGTGATGGAAAATGCTGGACATTGGTTGTAAGGACACATCAATAACATCCCTACCCAATTCTACACACAAAGCCATCTTTCGTTTATGCTTATATGGCATCAATAAACTTAGCAAAGTTTATAGTACTGGTGCTAACCTGGTCAACAGCAGCTTTTACAAATGTACACATAAATGCACTGTTAGAAACTAATGAGCCTCTTTGACTGAGCTGCATGTACAAGGTCAGAAAAAAGTTATGAAATCATATTGTGTCATTGCATGCGAGATGTTCTTTTTACTAAATGATGCTGTGTGGATGTGTGTGGGTCTTTCTTTTTTGTGTTACAAGAAGGGAAACTACCTGTATCTCTGTATACAACTTCAGCTTCCATGCTCACACTGCAAGTTATTCACCTGTTTTTTTTCTATATCTTTCAGTAAAGAATGTCTTCTTCCATGAAGGCCTGATTGCTGGAGTGCCCTGATGATGCTTGTCCTCCTTCCATTGCTCTCAGGTACAGCTTTAAATCCTGCAGAAATGTTTTTCTATTCTTCCCATAGGTTTGATCCTTGACACAATCCCGACTCAGAGGTCTTCAAACAATTCCCTCAAAGTCAAGGCTTGGTTTTGCCTCTGACATACACCATTAACAGTGAGACCTTGTGGAGACAGATGTGAGATTCTTAATTAGGTTCAGTGAATTCCATTAAGGAAAGCTGGGCTCCAATCAACTTCTATAAGCTTCTCAAGGACTACTGATAAAAATAGGATGCACTAGTAATTAAATACTTAAATACTTATACAATGTTGTATTTAATCCATAACTATTAGTATATGCAAGGGCATTATGACAAAAAATATATTAATTGTGTCCAAGGATAAACCAAATGTAGAAAACTTGAAAAAGCGTGAAATTGCTGAATGCAATTGAATTTTGTACACAAGTCACATCTGATAGTTTTGATTTTTCTTTAAAATAAAAAAAAAACAGAATAGCCATGATCAGCATATTATATCCGCTTGCGCCACTGGATATCCTTCGTGTGAGTGTGATTACTCGAACAATTTTCACAATTGGATTTTGATACTCGGTGTACCTGTTATGGTCCAAAAGAGGATGACCTGGATGGAATTTCAGCATTTTGGGATTTATGGTTTCCTCAGTAGGTGGCACTTTATGAACGGAAAATCACATATTGCCTATGTCTCTAGAACGATTTACAATTAAATTTTGATACTCGGTATACCTCCAAGAGGACAACCTATATCAAATTTCACAATTATTGGATTTATGGTTTCCCCACTAGGTGACGCTTCATCCTCTAAAAAGAATCAAATTTTTGCCTATGTCTCTGGAGCTATTTACAATTTGATACTAAATATATAAATCATACTAAATATTTAAATCCCCAAGGAGACGATTTGTATTGAATTTCACAATTTTTGAATTTATGGTTTCCCCACCAGGTGGTACTTTATGCACAAAACATCAGATTTTTGGCTATATCTCTGGAACTATTTCTCTCATTGACCTCAAATCAAGTGCAAATAAAAGACATGAACTCAGGATGCATCCTGTCCTGATGTCATGCCGGGCTGGTTCAAAGTTCCAACACCAAGATGAGCTTTGTGACTGAACATGTGCCTCTTTATATCATAGTATTGTGTCTATTCGAGGATTGGGGAATTGGAGGATTGGGGGCGTAGGCATAGGCCTTGTATTAAAATGACTTTCATACAAATACTAATACAAATATTACAGCAACACAATCTACTGAAAATGCCGTCAGAAGCAGCGGCTAGGGGTATACCCCCAAATGCCCCTAATCCTCCTAAATCCAAATCATAAATCCAAAATTTGTGAAATTCGAGCTAGGTCTGTTGGGGACCTAAACAGATATACCAAGTATCAAAATCCAATTGTAAAAATTGTTTAAGTTATCACGCTCACAAGAAGGATATCTGACAGCGGCGGATCGATATGCATCATTAAATATTTTTCAATTACAAAACAGAAGCATCCGATTGGAACAGACATAAATATTTTAGTTTGAATTATCAATTAAACTGTATTACCAAAACATTTAAAATTGAACTGTTTATTTTCTATATCTATATATAACTAACTTATAATGCTGTTTTAGCTCTCACACATGTGTGCTCCGTTTAACAATCAACCAGAGTGAACTCTTTCACTTTGAGCTGCAATAGTTACTTTGTGTTAAAGAGGCTATAAAAGGCCCCAGTGGGTTTTGACAGTGGCAACAAGCTACAGATGCCAACAAGACAGACATATGTTCACCAACATCTCGAGTTGAACCTGAAAATTGATTTACAGCTTGTGTGTACACCCTGTTAAGGATGTTCAAACAAGTAATTCACCTGTGCCCAGAGGTGTTGAACATAAGGTGTCATTGTTTGCTGCATGCACAATCCACCTGTAATGTATGTCCTGTTATATTGATGTCCCTGTTGAAGCATACCTTTGCACTAGATAGTGAGTCTCACCTGACACATCTGTACCACTGTGACAAAGCTGTTTCTTTTCTCTTCATTAAGTCCACATATGTTGGCCTTAAGTTGTGTTAGTTGAGCCTTCCACATCACCTAGTTTGCTGCAAACTGTATTCCTGATCATACACAACAATATAGTACTTCTGACCTTTGATTTCCAGAACGTTCCTAGCGTGGGCTACTCATAACTTCTTCCTCCTACGCATATAATTCTACACACGCATTCTAACACTCAATGAGACTAGTTTAATTTGAATAAAATCCAATAAACAAACCTGCCTGGGGTTGAACTGCTAAACAAAGATGAGACAACACAGGGATCATTGTGCTTGTTATGCCTTTGGCATTTATTCTTGTTGGGTCATTAAAAAATCTTATTGAAGTTCTGTTCGCCGACAGCAGTGTTGATTTTCTTTTGATGACTCTTTCCTCCTTCACGTCTAACTGTCCTGGACAAATTAAAGGCCAAACTGGGGGCTTGATTATGTAGGCCAGCAGGTTTTATTGCATGAAGACAGACTTGAATTGGACATTTTAAGGGTTTATTCAATTCTCTGCCACTGTGGTTCTCCATGATGCGCAACAGCTGAACCTTAGCCACCACCTGAATCCAAGGATATTGCTTGATAGTGTTTAAAATAACACTGAAGGAAGGCCAAATGCACTGAGTGAAGAGTGTCCAATGGGAACTTTTAGTTGCATCTGAAATATCATCTTTTCATGCTTTGATTTTATACATTTTTTTAAATTCAGCCTGCAATGAAAAAGTCTTTTAAAGACCTGCTGTTTATTGAATGTACTATAAAATTGGCAATAATAACAAAATAAAGCCAAACGTATCATATTTGATACATATGGTTTCTGATAGTCGTGTAGTGGTCCTTCAAGAAGTGGGTATACTTTCAAATGTATGCCCTTTTTAAACTTGTCTAAGTTAATGGAGCTGCTAGCTAACTGCACCAGTGTAGTACCAGTGCTATTAGCTGAGTTAATGGTTGACATATATTTGCAAATGTTTGTAAAATTTATATTAATTTAAATTTCTCACTTCATTATGCATATTAAAGATGGACATTTTGAGGTTAACATGAACGTATATTTGTCAGATAGCAATGTTTTCCTTGGCAACTCAGTCTCTAAATAACTCAGTCCTCAAATCATTTTTAAAGTGAACCAATGTAATCAGTAAAAAAGTGAAAGATTTCTATTTAGACACAGGGAAGGGTGGATTATGGCGTAATCACTTTAATCTTGCAAACACACCTGAATATTAGTTATCACAGGAGGTTTAAAAGTGGGTATTCTCTAGACATCCTCATCTACCCTGGACTACACTGAGAGTTTCTGAGACATTTTGCATCGCTTTGTGGTAGAATCTTTATTCAAAACCCAGTTGTACACCGCATGACACTGGTCTCCTTCCCCCTGTTGAACACCAGAAAGCAGAATATTACACAAATATAATTTTGACCTATTAGATGTTAATAAATAGTGAAAAATACTTTTGTTAAAGGGCCAAAATAAAAACTTCAGAATTTAAAAAATTTGACTTTTTTGCCCAGTTGTGTTAAGTTGGGCATTAAGAGGTTAATAAACATACTACTAGAGTTCATAAAAAAAATCTTTCCCCATAGTTATTTTAATATTTTATTCATATGCAAGCTCAAATGGACTTATCAGACCAAAACCGTCTTCATTCTTCTGCCATATGAATGGAATGACAGGTGCACTTAGAAATAGCTGCTGCTACATTGTAATAAATCGTGAAAGATGTCATCTGGGATAATCTGCGTAGGAGTTGTGGTGACAATGCGCAAGAGACATGGTAATTTATAAAATGACCACCCATCATTAGGCAATGATTATTATTGTCAAAACAAGACTGATGGCAGGAAATTTTCTCATGGGCTTCTCGGTTTATTCATGTGTCTCTATGTACATACACATGCCTGTCTGTGCAGTCCGCTGCAGGCAAAACATTCAACTCTAGTTGCCTGAAATGACATTCCAATGTTAGCATGTTGTTACAAACTGATCAAAACTTGTAATTAATTATAATCTGATGCCTTATTGTTGCAAAAACAAGCCTCAAATCTCTCATTAAATTAAAACAATGTGACGGTTGCAGGTCATTTAATCGCATAATGAAATGGAAACCCTGCGACGTGTGTTGAAACTTAGACATTTTATTTATTTTTCTTATTATAGATACATTGTCATTTTTAATTTTGTACTTGAATAATGTGTCAATGAAGCTTAGTGGTAAAGAGAGAGCAAAAATTCAATGTAATGTTTAAAAGAAAGGAAAGAAGAAAAGGCAGACTACCTTCACATTTTGGGGTTTATTATCAGCTGGTTAGTATTGACTGAAAGAAAAACAGTCCCAGTAATTGTGGTTGTTTCAACTAAAAAAAATTCTAATAATCAATGCAGTATGGATAGACTAAAGTTTTAGTAATGCAATATTTATGTTGCAGTGTATTTCAGATGTCCCAATAACACACAATAGATGAGGCTGAAATAATTGCAGAGCTCTGTATTCTTTGGAGGCTGAATTATAAAACAAATAGGAATTTGTATCTGAAATATTTGCATGGACTTAGGAACTCTTCTGAAACCTATTGTAACTGAACACAATTCATTTTTGTCTTATATTTTTATAAATATGCTAAATAATTAGATCTCCTGCCACCTTTTCTGGACCCGAGCTGCTTTGAGATGGACAGATGAAGTGGAAATATGTCATTTGGGTGGATGGAAACATGGAAGTGTCATGTTTCCATCCAACAGGTAATAATGCACAGTTAAACTGTATATACTGGGATATGATATTACAGTAAAACCAGTTAACCTCCACATGTTGAATGCATCAAAGTTTTGGAATAACTTGTGCCACCCGAATCTGATTTTTAAATCAAGATAGTCTTACTAAATAGAAAGATGTATTAGAAGAAAAAGTTCATATTTACTGTTGGGGATACATACCTTGTTGTTAAAGGAAAGGAGATGTGTTTGAATGTGCAAACATTTTCAAGAAATTTCTGTATTTTTGTCATTTCGGCATAAGTGATTTTTTTTTATAAATCTTTAAAAATAATGAAAATAAAAAAGACATATGAGAGCAGGCCATGTTACTGGCTTGTCTGTTGCATGTGGGTGGAGCCATACTCGATGGTCCTTATTTACTGAAACAACATGGCTATTAAAAGTTATATTTATAGCTAAACATATACAAAGCTGACATACATACTTGCATTTTGCTTGTTCTTCAGTGGTATGAGAAAAAAAGAGAGAATATAAGAGACTCTCTATGTAAAAACTGTAGACGTTTTTAAAATAAATCTTTTTTCTATGTAATTATTTGTGCAAATCAAGCCAGTTAAACTTTAAAACATTCAAGAAAACAAAACAAAATGGCTCATAAATAGCTGCAGTTACCAAATAACAAGGCAGAGGGCACACTGTTAAGAGATTCTGCTGCTCTTCTGATTTTGACTAACGTGCCTCACAAAGATCTGTGACCCTGAATTGGATTAAGCGGTATGGAACAAAATGAATGAATGAATGTCTCACAAAGATCCCAACGGAAAACCTTCTGCTCTCACTGATAAAAAGATTATAGTCATCTGAACTTGAATTCATGTTAATAAGCCATGTAAACATATTTATTGCTGTATCCACCTGAAAAACTATATGTATTATGAAATCATAAACGTATAACATCTGAACGTGTAAATTTCTTTGCAGATGTTGCTTTTATGCTACCAAAACAACTACAAGCATATATTTAACTAGTTTCAAAAGTAAAGTATAACATTATTTTTTTCCCAAATGCCACAAGTAGGATTTATATCACTAAATCCAAGTAATATAATATGTACAGTATGTTATTTATTTCACATGTACTCAGTTAGGTTCTGTTACTTTACTCATTTTAAATAAATGACACAATAGATCCTTTTTTGTTCAGATAGTAATCATTTTATTTGGCAGCACCAAATAATTATTTTCAATGAAAACAAAATACTTGATGACATAGTATTAAATAAGAAATGTTCACATAATTGAGCTCATAAAAAAGGTTTATACGTTGAAATATATTAAATAAATACCATAAAGAAAATAGTAGATCTTCAGTAAATTGTGCTGTTTTGTGATTCATTCCTTTCAAAATGTTAACAGTGAATGGACTAAAAGAAGAGGCAAAGAAAATGTCATTTCTTGTGGAGAGACAAGGGGAAAAAGCAGAATAAATTAATATGTGGTTGTTGCAGGAATCCTCAGAACTTGCAGCAGAAACCGCATCCTTTGTAGCCTTTGCAGCAGTTGCAGCAGATGCTGCACATGGAGAGGTGGCTCTGGCGCTTCTGCCTGATGTGGTTCGGAATCTGTTGGAAAGAGACAAACGTGAACAAGGTGCAGTCTCCAGCATGTCATCCTTTCCCTGTGCGAAGGGAGCACCAGGGTGCTCTCTGAGGAACACACACCTACTTAAATTTTAATTAGCCCATGGTAATTGGTTTAATTCTTTCAGTCAATTGAACATACCATCCATGATCCGATTGACATCTCTTGATGTGCTGCAACTGGAGTGTCCTTGCTCCCTGCCTCCTCCAGCTCTTGGACCTGTTAATGAATTATGCACATTTAGCAGTCACGTCTTTTCACCCTGACAAAACATTTAAAGTTAATAAGGAAATAAGGTGTATTTGTGTCATGTTCTTACCCCAGTTAACGGGCCAGCAGAGCTCTCCAGAATGCAAACAAAGGCAAGCACGAGTGTCACTGCAACTGCAATGCTGTATGCCTTCATTTTTGTAGGGTTTGGTTATTACGTCCTTTGAAGATTAGAGCTGATAGGTCGTCTCTCTCATGGGTGTCTGGTCACCAACGAGCACCACAATGTCCTCAATTTCTTCTTCAGCTTCTGTGATGGATGGTGATTGTCTGGGTAACAGGATTTCTTCAAATCTGACCCTTATCAGCTCCTTTACGAGTCCGTCTGCTGTCTGATGACTGAGCATGCAGAACTCATAGGTATTTATACACACATGGGCCTAGTGTTGCCTCATCACTGCTGGAGGCCCATCCCATTCCTGGCAGCAGTTACCTAACTCCACTGGGGAAGTTTTGACCTCCTCATTCCTGCTCTTTAGTTCTGCAACACTGGGGAAATTCTCTCATCTATGTGGTCTGTCTTTCCACTATAAATACTTTCTACTTAAACAAATCATTCTATGATTCTATACATAAAAAACACTAATTTATCCAATAAGTATTGTATTATTAAACTGTATTGTTACCTTACCTTGAGAAAATCTGTTGAACAGTGGATTCCCCTGCAGATACATTGCACAGCTGAGTGAGCTGCATTTGCTTTTACACTGGAAATCCTTCATGACAGTAGGGGAGGCACGTTGGAATATCCATTGCACACTCTAAAGGGTGTAATTACAACCTCTCAGATAGAATAATTAGCCCTCATTTCGACACATTCAGTTTTTGCATATTATAAAGGAACCTGACGTTGGACCAAATTAAATCCTGTTGCTAGCAGTGGACTGGTAACCAGGAGTCAAATTATTTTAGTATGCATAAAAGAAGAATAAAATAAAGCAATAAGGTGTGTTATATCTGAACAGCTAAGAAATGTATTAGTTCAGGTATTTCACCCTGCATATGTTAGAAATAATGTTTTGTTTAAAACCTCCACATATGATTCTTATACAAATGAAGCTACTATATATAAATATATATAAACAGCTGTTCATTGCATCAGAACAGTTCTCTCTTGAACACCTCTGGATTAATTAACCTGTCAGTGTAAGAAATCTACTTCGCAGCAAGATGAGAGCGAGGACAAATATATAATCAATACTGGTGGAAATTAAATAACGAATGAAAAAATAAGGGTACAAAACTGGTAAAATAGTGATTTACTTATGCCGATAAAATCAGAGGCGTTTTGAATTCTCATTATACCTTCAAAGTCTTTCGAAACTGCCCCTGCTGACTCAATTAGGGAACAACATGTTGCAGGGCCTCTGCGTCAGTCTGTCTCGTTCACTGATAACCCTGCTGGCTTGCTTTGGGTGACCGCATCGACAGTGTCAACAAATACAATCATGAATGGCTCCACTTGTACTGGAATATGTCCATCATTTTCTAAGATTCATGGAGAATCATCATGTTGTCTTTTTCTATTTGTTTGTTGTGTTTGCTGGCTTCAGCAGGCAACAGAAAGGGGCTCTGGCCCTCTGTTTAGAACAAGCACATGATGTCCACCCATGATTCACAAAGCATGACTAAGCTAATGAGATCTAGATATGACACGCGTTAGCTGCACAAACACAAAAGTTTTCGTTCCAGATTGCAATGACTGTGAAAGAAGACTGGTAAGAGTTCGAAAGAGTTAAAAAGAAGAAAAAAATGATTTGTAGAGCTGGGTTTTCCACATATACATGTTTTGTCCTGTGTTTTTCTGAGCATTTGCGTCTCTTTCAGCCTCTGAGGCTATCATTAGAAATCTTCTAGCTAAACAAAGCCAGGCACCAGCAAGGCGGACAGATTCACCTCAGCAGGCGCCACTCTACCTTTTCACTCCTGGTCGAGGGCATTGACCCCATCTGTCCCTGTTTCATCACTGTCCTCTGTTCATGTCCCCATTCATTTCCCCCTCCCCTATCTCTCTACCTGCTTTATGGGGCTGCAATGCCGCCCGCACATTATGTTTGTTTGCAACACCGCTTTCCCAAATTGTTGATGTCTTCTCTAAAAAATGGGCCATGGACAAACTGCTGCATCAAACACGTGAATCTGTAAACAGACGTGATAAAACATTTTTTGATGATGGCTATTAATCATGTGCTCCTGTTGGCTTACTAAGTGCAGGGCAACTGCATTATCACTCAGACTCAGCGTGCAGCATGGAAGTCGAAGTAGTGATTTTGCTGATGACAACTGGGACTTCCCCAGTCTGTGCAGAGTGAGAGACATGTTACAAAAGATTTTCTGGAATTTCCTGCAGAGTCATCCTTACTGAATCCACGGATGGGTTAAAAATAATTCAGAATATACAACTAAATAGCATTTTGTAAAGCATCTGTTGCTCAACTAAAAGCAATAACAGAAATACATAATACATAAACTTGGAAATAAAGCTGATGGATTAGAGGTTAATATACTTACCACGATCTGCAGTTTGGATTGTTCTTATCTGGTTGGAACCTAGTTGCTTTTGTTGTTTTTATGCTTATCTTTTGTTTGATTTCCTGACATATCTCTGTTTCCAAGCTGAAATAGCAGTAGAAACGTATTAAATGTTTTATGCTGTCAAAGAAACTCATTTAGGTGCCTCACAAATACACACAACATATAGGGGAAAAAAGGAAACAGAAACTATCGAAGACAAAAAAGTAATATATTTAAGACAGATACAAGAAACTGATGTTTGTCTGACATTTCTTTAAAAATGCACAACAGAATATAGTCTACGCAGAATTTTGATCAACTAGAAAAGAGTGCATTATATTTGCAAGCTTGCTTGAAGAAGGAAGAGCTTTGCAGCATCTTCCATGCTTATGAATATCCACGTCTTGGTATTATTTTGGACTGGAAAGACTGCTGTTACATTCATTCTTTTGATGTGCTTTATCTGTGAAATCTAATCAAATGCATCTTTTGCCATGTCAGTAAAAAGAAAAAGGAAAAGAAAAAAAAGGCATACCTGGCATTACCTGAGACTGTAAAAATAACTTCTTTTTATTTTTTATTTTGTGCAACCATTGCCAGCTGTCTTCCACAACTAAATATCACATTTTACTGCTTTAACCGTGGCTCAATGATTAAGCTTAAACTGGTTTAAGAATTTACCCATCATTAATTGAAAACACATCTGTTCAAACTTGTTCATGCTTTATAACATCCACACCGCTATAATCACTGTTTTATGTGTTGATGTATTTCTATGTATTTTATGTTTAGTTTATTGATTTTTTTGTGTTTTTACTGTACGTTGACCTTGAGTGTAAGAAAGGCACCTATAAATAAAATGTATTATTATTATAAATAATCATTCAAAGAATGTAAATGAATGAATGAAATCAATAAAAAGTATTCCTGATTAGTTTTTAAGAATCAATTCAATCCGATTCATGGCCTCTTTGTGAGGAGTATTCCTTTTTAAATGATTTACCTTTTTCAAGACACATTTAGTGTTTATTTCTTTATTGTTCTGCTGTTTAGCACACAATAGTCACCATCTCACGTATTAACCATCTTGCATCTCTTATTTTACACAGGGCTGCTTAAATCAGTGATTATTAATTAGTGACCACTAGTCACTCTTAATTATAACTGTTGGGTTAGTGAATTGACTGTTTTTCAGTGCTGCTGTTCTGAACTATTACAACAGTTTCAATTTAAACATAAGGATACATCTGTATCCATGGTGATAAGACATTTCATCTTGGATGATACTATATCAAAGCTTACTCAGAGGTGGGATCGAAACTGTTTATTCTAAAGCTTACAGGTGTTCACTGCCAAGAAAAAGTCAACATGAAAAAAAAGTCATACACTAATATTTTGTTGAACGACCTTTGACTTTGATTACAGCACACATTCGCATATTCCATTGATGATGGTAGACTTGATGACCACTGCATACAGCCTTCTCCAGCACATCCCAAAGATTCTCAGTGGGGTTCAGGTCTGGACTCTGTGGTGACCAATCCATGTGTGAAACTGATTTCTCATGCTCCCTAAACCAGTCTTCACAATATGAGCCAGATAAATTCGGGCATTTAGGAACATACCCACATAATCAGGGAAGAAAACATTTATTCAGGTATCATCTGATCTCATTCTTTAATTCATTGAACTGTTTCTGAACAGACCTGAACGACTGCAGCAACACCAGATCATCACAATGCCCCACAGGCTGGTACAGTAGGCACTTGGCATGATGGTTGCATAGCTTCATATACCTCTCTT
Organism: Pseudomugil tenellus; assembly: GCA_037177515.1. Taxonomy (NCBI): domain Eukaryota; kingdom Metazoa; phylum Chordata; class Actinopteri; order Atheriniformes; family Pseudomugilidae; genus Pseudomugil; species Pseudomugil tenellus. The sequence continues at coordinate 7,061,165 of JBAMHX010000007.1, read as the reverse complement.
CTTACCGTGATGCACCCATCACTCTGGAACAGGGTCAATCTGGACTCATCATACCACATGACCTTCTTCCAGCTCCAAAGTCCAATCTTTCTGCTCCCTGGCAAACTGAAGCCTTTTCCCCTTCACATTGTGTGTGTTAAATAACTTGTTGCCAGCAGAAAGATAATCGCCCATCAATAGGAGGCTCATATTTGCCTAGTTGAATCCAGGTGGCGACTTTTTTTCTCTTTTTGTCCAGGCAGTATATTTTGTAACTTTGCGTTTTAATAACTATCACCTCAAGAGGGCTGTGCTTTAGCAAATGAGACACATATTTTAATTCTTGGCTTTGATATTTATTTGTGTCTTTTTTCATTTATTTATTTATCATTTTAGCTTCAGACAGATTGGACAAACATACACAAATCATTAATGATCATTTCTGTTGCCTGTCAATATATACTGCTGGAACCTATTAATGTCTGGGTTAATTTATTTTTACTAAAAAGAAAAAAAGAATGAAATGAAAGAAATACCTAACATCTCTAAATCAGTTGAGAAAATGCCATTAATTTGTTTATTTACAACCACAATATTATGCAACAGTTGCTGACAGTTTGTGTGGGTTAAGAAGAAGCTAATGTTTGATTGCCAGGAGCTTTTGCCATTAATGCTAATGTTGTTTTTTTCCCAGTAAATTCTGCTTATTTCTACGCTATGTTAACTAGCTGTTTATTTATTTGCTAGGAAGCCCCTGCTTCCTCTGGTTTTTCTTTGTCTGCTTGCACAAAGATTAAACTACACGGTGGCTCATGTTGTGCTAAGAGGTGCAAAGTGGTGTTACAAGACAATGCCCTCTGTCTCAAACATGTCTCAGTGATGGACAGTATTTCACCTGCACAGTCCACAGGCATCTTTATCATGCAATGACATAAGCAATTTCCATTTCTGGTATTATCCATCATTCATTTTCATTTTAAAGGCCTTTTTTTCTGCAGAATGGGAGCCACAATGTCTTTCAGCATGCTCAAACAGCTTGATCTATCATTTTGATCACAGCTCAAGATACTGTCAAATAAAAGCCTCTGGTGGTTCAAACATGGGAAAGAGAGAAAATTCAAGCTCACTCCTGTCCTCTATCTCTGACAGCAGCGTTATACATACAGTACCTTTTTATGCTGAAGCATCTCCAGGCAAGCGTTGTTTTGTTATTAATGTAAACCCGAGCAAGATGAGAGTAAGCATAGTGTACAAGACATGAGTATCATATTTTTTGATGGAATAAGGCTTTTCTTCTGTCAGCCATTTTCAATAGACGACAGCATTGAGAGAGTCAATGTGAGCAAGGCTGAAGCAGCGGACAATAAGCTTTTCCCGACAGCGTGCTCCCGTAGCTAAAAAAGCACAAAGGTAAGACCAGCCTGCAGGACATGGAACTGTGGCTTTCCAGCTGAATATGTTGGCCAGCGTGAGTTGAGTGAAAATCAGCCAGCCATGCAGTTAGGTAGATTTGCTTTGGCATTAAAGAAAAAAAGCTTCACATAAGAGATTTTACAGCAGTGGCTGTGGACCATCCTCCAGGCAAATTCTCAGCTCTGACCACTGTTTCAAATCATTTAATTTCAGCAAAGACTATTTATTTCTCAAAGGGGAGAGACTCTCCTCTTCCAATTAATACATCAATTAATTGTAAGTGAATTATCTTCGCTGAGAGGTGAAAAGCTGCATTCCCTGCCATTTGCCTCATATTTCCAAAATAACCTCTCATATCTGTGCTATTTAATTTTCCTCCACCAAACCAGCTTCATTTTAAAAACGCCTGGTTCTCTTCAGAGGGTTTTTCCAAGTTCGGGGTGAAAGGCAGGCAGACAGAGCGCATGTATGTCCCAATCAGAGAGGTACGTGGGATCAGAGATCATCCACATCAAACAGACACAGGGACACACAGACGCCTGCCTGGGTCCCTGTGTATGTTTTACGGTAGCTAACAAGCCTGGAAACATGGAGCAAGACAGAAAAACAGAAGCACAACAACTGTAACTGGTCATGCTGAATAATACAGATCATTAGTGAATCTCGTAGTGTAAAAATAGGCATGCTATTTCGATTCAAACAGCATCAAAGTGTATGATTAAAAGACATCAATGTCTTCAGTGTTGTTCTTTCAGGAGCACCAGAAGGTCGCTAACATGTTTCAGATCGACTGTGTCAAAACCAAAACTCAGTCTTACTCAGTGCTAAGATATGCCTTTTATCCACTATTGATCGGTCTAATCCAAGGTTACCCCTGTGCATCCAAACTACTAACTGGTTTCAAGTTCACTCATGTGTTTAATCAGTGCAAATACAATTCCTGCAGACACATCGTTTATAACACAAGACATGCGAATTCTCTTTCAACAGAGCGCTCTGGATCTCCACACAGACCTGCATTAAGAATATAAACATGCCAATTTCTAAGCTTTGAATTAGATCCCAGTTTGGGTAAAGATATCCCATGTCTCCAAATGCAGTGACAGCTACCCATTAAGTACAATACTGGGATCCTGCTACAAGCTGGAGTGAAATTCAGTCATCTGTTATCAGTGAAGTCCATGCTTTCTCATCATGACATGTCAAAATGTCTGCTATGAGAGAACATCTACCAGGTCTTTGTAGAGGTGAAATCTCAGAAGGGATTTAGCTCGTCTTTTTCCCACTGATGGGTCATTTGAATTCATCATTTAGCTGCAGGGCATTCTGCAGGTGAAAACCCCAACAGAATTTTTCCAGTTAATGCTGTTATTGATGTTGCAGAGGATTCACCTATGAGAGATCCTGCTAAAAAATATCTAGGTGCATCTGAAAGACCCTGAAATCTCATTTTGTTAATTAGTTTCTTATTGATGGATGCAGCTTCATTAAGAGGTGATGTTAAATCCTTCTGAGCACTAAGCGGGACTTAACTTGATTGGAATCTTGTTTTTAGTCAGTGGGCTGTTTGTTGACAGCACTGCCACTCAAACTGGGATGCGCCACGCTACACCAGTCCGAATCTTTCAAAAACTTTTAGGTCTTGTGTTTGTGCTTATACTGTTGGGAATATTTGGGATTGTTAAAGGCAACGAGGTGAGCAGAACAATGTGGATATACGATGGAAATCAATAACAGTATAAATTTGACTTTTTTTCATCAGTTGAAGATACTTAAAATCTACACAAGAGAAAATGTATTTATTATTATTTTACTAAAATCAGAAGAATGAACCACAGCTGAAGTCAATCCAGGTAATTAGCTAGTGAAAGTTTTATTTTCCACCATTTTACTTAGAAAAGATGTCTCTAACCTGAGAACGGTGAGGCTGCTACACAGAGAAAGCTTTTTCCTTCCTTTTGCCATTTCCAAAACAAAAGCAAGAAAAAAAAAGAATTAGCCACATATTACCTTTCATTTGTGAAAAAAAAATCATTATTTATGTCCTTACATTCTCTGCTCCCCTCTAACTGAGGTGTACAAAACAAACAAAATGAAACAAAACAGAATCCTACTGCACATCTATCATTTAGCTTTGGCCATGAGCCTTTTTCGATAGATCAGACACTATTCCTATCAGGATTGGATCTAGTAGTTGTAGCAGAATAGCACTTTCAAAAGCACAAGCTGTTAACTTACAGGGTCTCACATATTAAAATCTAATAGTCTGCCAGATGTTGCCACGGGTCTGAGTGTTGTGTTTGCTTTTCTCCATCCCGAGTTGTTGACACAGGGAGAAGCAATCACACTAATAAGTGGCTTCAGAGCTTTATATCTTTCTTCCACTTTCACTCACGCTGCCCAAAGCAGAACAAAAAGACATGATGCAATTTCATTCACAAACTCATCAACAATGTTAATATTGGGTTTTGCCGTTTGTGCATCCAATTAGTTTACTTATTGTTCGCCTGAGTGGGCGGAGAAAAATGCTGGGTCGTTACTAAGTTTTCCACTTCTCAGCTCTCCAGTCTTTTCTTGGAAAATGAGTTGTGCTCAACTAAAAGTGCAACGCAGTGTTTCTGTGTACTCCTTTTTCACAGCGAGCAGAGTACCGTTCTCCAGGGTCCCAACCCTCCCCCTCCGGTGCGCTGAGTTCCATTTGAAGAGTTGCAATACTGAAATAGAGCAAACAGCTTGAACTGAAGCATGTGGGGATTATTCTTACATGTACTGAAACACCCCTAAATCACACAAGAGGGAAAGATGAAAATAAAGCTGTGGTACCTGAAAATGATTTGGCAAAAGTTGGGATCTGCACGGCATTTGTCTGCAGCTGATGATTCAGAGTGAAAAATTGTCTGCATGTTTCACACTTTTACAGCTTCATTTGTAATTGTACCATTTTAACAATCTATACTTTACAAGTAATTTTATTTCAATGTAGCAAATGCCCAACATTTCAAGTATACCACTGTCTATTTTCTTCCATATCAAGCTTCAAGCTTACACACTTCATGGAAATCATTCCGACCAAGGGGCAGTGTGGATTTAATGGGTTATTGATTGTTGTCTCCCAGAGATAATCTGCTCCAACATTCTGTAACATCTGTATTAAAACATGTAAAATCATATTTACATAAATCAGCTAAGAGGCATCGGCTTTGCCCAGCTCCTTGTTTGTCTTTGGGTTTAGGTAAGTTATGTGTGTCACATTATTTCTGTCTCGAGAACCATGTTTTGCATACTTTGATGTTTTCTCACTTAAAATTCAGTCTGCATCTCTGGGGTACATGAGTTTCAACGTAACTGGTCTCCATCAAAGCTTTTGTCAGCAAGCGGACTAATAAATTAAACAAGCTAAAAACAACATATTAATCCAGAACCAAAAAAAAACACAAACAGAATAAAAAGCAAAAAACTATGACAAAATTAATAACTGATGAGAAAACATGAAGGGATGGGGAGCAAACTTTGAGGACGAATATCATAAGTCCATGGATGAGGCTACATAAATACAAACCACAGAAGAAGTTCAGCAGAGGTTCTGTCATAGCTAGTGCCAGTAAAGCACTTCGATGGAGGTGAGTGGACATCTCTTTTGAAGCACGTTTCTACTGAGTTGCAACAGGTGGTTATCTCAATAGGACTGGAAAAGTCAAGTGCAGCCACAAATGGCTGGTGAAGGGTTCGCGACCTGGGGAACCCAGGGAAGAAGCAATCACTAAAGAGAAAGTGATTCTCCACAAGTCTTTTTTTCCCAATCATGTCCACCTCTTCAGTTACATGTTTAAGTGGCGGGCTTCCTTCCTGTTCGCTTCATTTTGTTTACTGCGGCGGAGTCTCTCCAACCATCTCGATGCCGTGCTGCTGGAGCTGTGCTCGAAGTAGCGCATTTTCATTCTTCAGCTCTTCGATCTTATAAAGCAAAGGACAAAGACAATAGTAAAAAAAAAAAAACACATTATTTTTTATACCAGGAAAAGGAAAACACAGTAACTTTTCTTTGTTTAAAGGCTTAAAATGGTGGACATTAATGTTTACAAAGAAAAGTGTAAAGCAAGGATTAGATACAACTTTATTCAGAGCTTCCTATCCACAACCAACTGGATTATCAAATCTTGAGGTATGTCATCTCTACTTCATTTCCTCTGGGTGAATTCAGACTTCGCTGCCTCTCCAGCAGAGGACTGAGGGGAGGATGTAATACTTTGAGCATCAGAATAAGAATTCATTGCCTACTGCCTTGCAGGCTGGGATTCAAGAGGGAGATGTGGCAGCCTCAGAGCTCAAACATTCCTCAATACTTTGAGTGCATTAGCATGCACTTAGCTCTCACACAACTCCTGTGTGAATTATTCTGAGTCTCTCAAAGCACTGATTTCAGGTAACACCTCTCATTATAAGAGAGCAAACTCTTTGATCCTCTTTGTCAGGCTTTGACGATTGGCTTTACAGCTAGGAGTCTCAGGGGGTTTGTTTTGGACTTATGAAGATGCATATGGGGCCAGGAGGCTTTCTTACTTCTGAGACTTAACCAGTGAATGTTGCAGTGCATCACAGAGAAAACCAATCTATTCATTGCAGGGAAAATCTTCACAGTTGCATAAAGCAGTCCACTATGGGCACCTTATTATGCGCCGATTTATTTTTCTGCTGCACTCGACCACCTCAAAGGGAGGTTTTGAATTATCATTCATAGACTCTCTTTACCCATTACTCAAGTCAATAAAACTTCACTTCATGCCACATTTCCGGCCCAAAAAAAAGACATATATTAATACCTGCTGCCTGCACAGCTCGTTGTCCACTTGTATCCTCTCCACTTCCTTCAGACTCTCCTGCAGCCGCTGGTTGCTCTGCCGCAGCTCTCGAATATAGTCACAAGCTTTAGACAGGATGCCTCCTTTGCTCTAAAGGGACAGAGACGTGACATTTGAACACAGCTGAAAAGATATAAATTAAAATGGCAGCAGTAAAGAGTCAGCTGAGCGTCTGCTTACTGCTCCGGTCTTGGTGCTGTCCATACTGCAGTCAGGAATAATCTTGGAAAGCGTAACAATCCAGTTGTTGATCTTGTCTCTTCGCCGCCTCTCAACTGATGAAGAAAAAGGACATCTTTAAAAATAATAGCAATGAAATGATCATGGTCCCCCTCGACATGCAGATGGAAGTTTTGTCTTTGAAAAAACGATTTCTGATGGTAGTAAACGTCCTTCATTAGTGCAATAGCTCAACAGTACCATCTAGTGGCCAATTCAAGCATATGCTCTCATTTAGTCTGATACTAACAGCATGTTTGGATAGAGCTCAGTGATTTTCTTTCAACAGAAAATGCTCCACTTAGGCACTATGCTGCATTGTGGTGTGGCGCCGGATGAAATCAAAAGCCACAATCATCACTAATTACCCACCTTCATTATGCTGAGCTCTTCTTCTTTCATCTCTTGGAGTTCTAGGTCCATCCATTTTCCTGCAGAAAATAAAAATGAAATACTTTTCATCAACAACATCTTCCATCTCTGAGCATCATGCAAGCACATCCAATATCTACACCCCAACTAATCCCATATATACAATAACATTCTTCATTATCTTTAAATCTAAGACTATTGTCATTTCATTTCAAAACAAGCCTCAGAAGTTGCAGAGTGTCTTTGGCAGAAGGCATCGTGAGCATGCACAATCATGTAAGCCAAAAGGCCAAAATGGAATATTGAGACAAGGTCAACCTTCTTCTGGCTGCCCTCTCCCCAGGTGAGGCATGGAGGGAGGGCGTCGCTTCATTATGCTGTTAAATTACCCCAGTGTAGAAAAGCAGATGCTGTTTCTGGGGAGTCTGGGTGTACACCTAATGGCACAACTGTCTCCTGTCTCTGCAGCTTCCCTCAGGATTCTGGTCATTAAATCCCTGAGCTGTGAACAAGCCAATAACGTGCCATAGCATTATCCGTAGACTACTCTACACCTCTGCCATTGTCCAATTTCACCAACAGAAAATACTTCAAGAAACAATTCAAATCCATTAAACAAAAAAAGAAGCAATGCAAATAAATAGAAATTATTCCATTTATTACTCATTAAATAAGAATGTTCATGCTCTGCATTAAGTAAATAAAGGAGCTAAAAGGGCCACCCTTTTGTCTTGATTCATTTATAAGACCTCCTTCCATCTACAGGAGAAAATGTGGGTCCTATTAACACAATTCAGCTGCTGATTGCTTCGTATAAGATAGCCTGACACTCTCTTGTATCTCAATATATCTTAATGGGATTCCGGCTGAAAGTGGATTCTGCGCAACAGTACTCTCACAAAATGTGGACGACTGTCTGAATAAGTAAAATGTGCAGACGCAGAGGAATGTCCCCTTTTTCACAATTTGGAGCCACGTGTCATCTAAATGCTCCACAGAGTTATTGTATCCACAGAGATGAGGAAAATTAACAGAGCACAGCCCCTCGCTGAAGCACTTAATCCATATTATTTGAAAAAACGGAGCTTGCATGGTCTTATATTGATCTTTGAAGGAGAAATGCCATTTTTACAGCTCCTGCCTCTTTTAGAGTGCTGCTATCATCATCACCAAGCTACGGCCTTGACTGTTAGACAATAAATTACACAATGACACACCAGGGACAGCAGCTGGGGCTTCTTACTCTTTCGATGGATACCTGAACAAAGAGCAGCCTTACTGAGCATTAGCTGGTTAATTATCATTAGCTGGTTATGTGGCGAGACTGCAGGAACGATGCTTCCACTGGCTTCCTTTACCAGAGTAATACTGCTGACTCGACAAAATATACAAAGTTTTCTTACAGCACAGGAACGAAAAAAAGTTTGAATGCTGTCATGGTGTTTAAAAAATAACTTTTAAAAAAAGGAGGCTAAAAGAACAAAATGTGACTTGTAAAAAAAAGGACACTTTAAATGATACTAAAATAAAAGTGTAGTGCTAGCCATTTGTTTCCAGTCGGACAACAATGACCTAATTTCTAGGTCCTAATGGAGGATTATATTTGCCACAAGCACAACGAACAACAATGGATCAAGGTCTGCACTGAACAAACGCTACATCTGTGTCTCACATCAACAGCCAGGAGAATCACTGGGGACTTCTGGGGAAGGGGGAGGGTGAAGAAGAGAGGAGGGCAGAGGTTTGTGTGCCACTTCTCTTCTTCTGATCTTATTTGATTAGTGCATTTAATTTAAAAGGATTGTGGGAGAGAAATGTGGAAACTGTCCTCACCAGTTTAAACCTTCATGCTGCAGCAGCTCGTTTTCATCTCTGCGAACGGCAGATAGGGTGGGAAGTTTTCATTCACTTTGTTCACATATCAGCGCTGGTGTCACTGTTCATTACTTTACACTTAAATATATCTCTGAAGCTTGAAATAGCTGAAAGTCATTAATTATTCATTTCTGAAGGAATAAATAGAAACAGACATCCTGCATACAGGCAGTCAGGGATTAAAAATAAACATTTCACTGTATCTGAGCACATGCAAATGCAAACAAATTGCAACAAACCTTGTTCTTTACTCTGCTGTGCAAAGCACTTTTATAAACTTACATCAATGCTAGCAGAGCTGCAGTCAAATTTAAGGAAGATAAAGATTAAAGATGCCCACAAAAAAACAGAGCCAATTATAAAAAAAAAAATGTCAAAACCCAAACTGACATAGTAAAAGATAAATAAATAAATAAAATTAGAGCCTGTTAATGGTGCTCCAGGAGTGCATTTTTCATCATTTTATTAACTATTTGCTAAATCCACCTGGAACCATTGTCATTTAGAGATGTTAAAGCTCCAATATATGTCTGGTGGAAAAGAGAGAAAAGTATTTTACTTAACTTAGCGATAACTCAGTTTGATAATGACTCGTGTGCTCAGTTTCTGTGAGCAAGCAAGCAATTGACAGGCACAGGCTTTTACCAAACAACAGCAAAACTGCATCTCGCAGCATTGGGCCTCGCGAGCCTGTGTGCTGTTGGAAGTCAGATGAAACTTTCCTTTCACTTGGGAAGGAAAGTCATCCACTACTAGTGTGGCACCATGGAACTAAAACGACAAACTTTTTGTTGAGCTGATAATCTTAATAACTGCAATCACCATCATGTAGCTAACATTTTGGAGAGTATGTGATGGATGTTTTTTTAAGAGCTGTGATTAGAACAATATTTGTTTTTGCTTTCAGAGTGACAACATGAGATTTTGGGAAAAAAAAAAAAAAAAGACAAATCCTTTTAAACAAAAAAAAAATAAAAAATTGTAACCTCGGGACAGATGAGAAGGGGTCCTTGGAGAGAAAAAACATGTGAGGAAAAGTTAAAGAGAACAGCAACAGCAGTAGTGAAGGTGCACGATTTTGAGCCTGACATTTGTTCAAACAGATGTGGACGTTGTTTTACATCCACGACTTTATACGACATTCAATCATGTGAGCCAATGATCTCTCTCTCACTACTGTCTGCTCTTTCTAATCACAGCTATCAATCACATCCCTCGTGATGCTCAGCTATTTTAACTCCATCTGCTTCTACAATGTCCTCCCACATTTGCACCTGGATTTATATGGATTCAGCGTGCTTTAGTGACTCACTGTGACTTGGATCATTTAATGATACCTAATCTGAACTCTGATGGATGTGGTTTAGTGAAGAGAGAAGTCTCCATCAAGCTTCCACAAATGCATTCTGGAGCATCGATTAGACTAGAAAGTGCATTAATATGCCAGTAAAGCTTTAATAGAAAATAATTTAATATGTTATTGTTGCAGTAAGCAGTTAAAGCTCTGAGAAACACACTGGCTGATCCATTTGTTTTATGAATATAATATAATATAATATAATATAATATAATATAATATAATATAATATAATATAATATAATATAATATAATATAA
>JBAMHX010000007.1:6932358-6946319 GCA_037177515.1 Pseudomugil tenellus | reverse complement strand
GTTGTTCTTATTCTCAGATGTAAGTCGCTTTGGAGAAAAGCGTCTGCTAAATGACTGTAATGTAATGTAATGTAAAACATGCAGCAATGTCTTTCCTATTTTACCAGTAAAGCCACCTAAAAAGTGATCTTTTCTCTCTAACTTGGCAGTCATTTCATTATTTGAACACAAGTGCTCAGAGTCCATGCTTATGAAGGATCCAGATATTTTAAATAAACAGCACGTCATGTTCCTGAGGAACATTTGTGTATCTAACATAAACATGAAAAGGGAAAATACTGCACAGTAAATAAACCTTTTACAGTTCAGGTTCTGAGCTCTGTGAAAGGTCAATCTAATGTATCATTACAGTTTCATTTATATATGATTAAAAAAGCATCCATCAGCAATCGTGCTGCGCAGAGATTGTCTGCTGGAAAGAATGTAAAAGCATACATTTTCTTAATTATTTTATTTAATAAAGTTTAGATGATCTTTCCTGTTCCTGGAAACTTGAAGTATGTTGTCCTGAAAAGTTTAAATAGTACTGCACATTAAAGTCACAGTCTTGCTTGTCAACAAACTGGCAGTTTGACAGTCCAGTTTGTGAGGAGTTGGTTGGAAAAAAGCTTAAGATAAATTATTGATAAAATATTCTGTATACTGTTTCTCTCTCTTTTTTAACTTGTTTTAGACATGCAGACAGCATTTGCAAGCGATGGATGGATTGATCCTTGGCTCACCTGCTAAAATTGTACATAAAATAAACACAAAGAAGTATAAAAATACTAGACAATAATGTTTTAGTTAAAATTAATAAAGCATTTGATTTGGTGCAAAATTAGTGCAAGCGCACTTGCAGGAAAAGACAGCAGCATCTTTTAAAGCTTTCAGATGGAACGGCATGCATGATTTACTGATGTTTCAATAAATAAATTCATTGACATGCACTCCAGCACAGTCCTTGTTTGTTTTTGAGCTGATCTTCTCTTTCATTGAAGATCATTTATATTTCAGTCACACTTTATTTTCTATCCAGATTTTCTCTTTCTTGTTTTCAGTTGCAGCTTTTCTAGCTTGAAAGGGACTCAAGCTAGTCCCATAACTGTAGCATTACCACACTGAAAATGCATTGTGTCAAGAAAAAGAGCGGCATCTACTTCAAATAGGTTTTTTTCTTTTATGAAAAGCACATTTTGGCCAAAGGATAATTCCTTCAGCTGCAATCCATATGTTTATTCAAGCAGTTATTTTCTGCCTAGTGCATCAATATCATTAGTGTTTTGCTTCATTTATTCCATTGTTTAATGAAATAATTCTTTCTTTGTTGTCATGACAACCGAGCATCTATAGATGAAGAGCATGTATATGAGAGTATGTATATACTCTCATATATTTATTTGCAGATGCATAATACTACAGACAACTCCCTCCAACCAATCAAGATCATATACATGTGTTTTTTTCCAGGATTTTAGTTGTGGTACTTAAATTTTGACTTACCGGTAATTTATTGTCCCATTCAGTGGCTCCACAGTGTGAAAAAAGGCCGCACTGCCCCATAAAGAATATGCCGTCTGGGACACAGCTTGGCAGCACACAACAACAGCTTGATAATAGTGTTTTTATTGCAACACCTTGATTGCAACAACTTTTTCCAACCATGAAATGGTTGTCGTCATGCTTGTGAATAATTTCATTCTGCAGACTGGAAGGATTCAATCAACAATTTTGGATCCAAAATTGTTTGCAATTCATTTTGTTCTTTTGGATTATTTGGCCATTTTATTTAAACTCTTATCTGTTTAATTATCTGTCTGGAAATATAAGAGTTTAGCTATTTTTTCTTTATCTAATGGAATTTTTTGGATTCAGAGATGTAGTTTAAGGGTAATTGTAACTCAGAGCTCTTGTTTTGAGGTCTGAAAGTGGATGAGTACACCTATATGTCCATGTTTTAAGTATAACCATTACCAGAAGGTACTCCAAAAGACTGACTTGAAGAATTATTTTCAAATGCATTCGTTTTTACTTCTGCTTTGAATCTATTTTACACAGTCTGTACAAGAGCAGACAATAAATTAAAAGTCACATGAAATCGTGTATGATACTACAGAGTTGTTTTTCATGGTCTTTCTTCAACAATAGCATTTGTTTCCAGCAGGAACTGGTTAGACAAAGAAGAAAGGTCAGTAGATACATTGAAGTATATAACCGACAGGACAAAGTATCCATCTATCCATCCATTTTCTGCTGCTAATCTCACGTCACAGCCACCTAAGACGGGAAGACTTCCCTCTTCCCTGCCACATTTGCCAGCTCACCAGGGGGATCCTGAAGAGTTCCCAGACCAGCTGAGAGCTATAATCCCCCCAGCGTGTCCTGGGTCTTCCCCAGTGTCTCTTCCTGCAGGGATGTGTCGGGAACACCTCAGTCGGGCGACATTCATCCTAACCTAATGCACAAGACACCTCATCCTCATCATTCTCAGCTATGTATTCCAGGGTTTTATGCTTCTGGTATAGGGTCACCCATAGCAAACCGGTATCTAGGGGACGGAACAGATCTAGTTCCGCTCAAAGGCGTGTTAGATCATCATCTAAAACTATCACCTTTGCAAAAACACAATTTTCAAGGAGAAATATCAGTCAAACAATCTAAAGTATTGTTTTTACTCCTTTAAATCTGGATTCACACTGGTTATAAACAGAACAAGTTCTACGTAGCTCCCCAACTCCTGCTTTCAACATCTTTCCATAGCTGCAACTCATGGTGGGAAATACTCCACGGTCACACCTTGTATTCGTTCACTAGTCTGGAATATTCCAGATTTGACAATAAATAGGAAGCCATTAAACTTTATATAATGGAAAAACAAAGGTATCATTTATCTTCACCAATTCATACATGACTCTAAAATAATTCACTTTAAAAAATTAATTCAGAAACTCAACATAGTGACAGTATCTTAAATATCTTCAGCTTAAATCCATTATTCTTTGAAAACTCAACAGTTTAAAAAAGCTCCTAATTTTAGCAAGTCACATAAGTCTTGCTATTTTTACTACATCAAGCGTCACATACCGTTCTGTGCTCCCAAACAGCTAATTAACCTTTGTTTGGACCCATTACATCAGTAGGCTATTTGTGACTGTGTGTGTGTGTGTGTGTGTGTGTGTGCATCAGAGAATGATGTGCAAAAGAGTAATTTTCTGTCTTTATATTTGGCCCCTCTGATAAAGTCTTGTCCACCCATGTACAGTACAGAAGTCTAGCTTCGCCATTGCGCCACCAAAGTTTTGTAACAGTTGCTTTGATGCACAAACCAAACACTACAAACCTCTTCTGAAATATATTACAATAACAGGTTTTTAAGTGAATTAAGTAAGACTTCATTTACTTGACTCAATACGACAGATCTCAATGTAAAAAACAAAAGAATAATCATTTAGCTGAAAAAACCTGGGCTGTTAAAAATTCCGCGGCTATTGTTTGTGATGCAACTTATGTTCCAGTTTATAGTTTTTTTTATATTTATGCTCCCTTCAGGTATGTAATTAGTTGAGTATATTTCAAATGTCTCCTATGATTTCATGCCTAACCTACACGACATGGTTGTTACACAATATATCCACCAGAGGAAAGTGGAGAGTTCGGAGTTCTCTGAGCTTTCATTTCAGTTTTAGACAAACTGAAAATTTAAGTCTGTTTATTTATTTGACTGAAATCACCAAATATGGTGACAGCGAATGATATTACGATAATGTACATTCTAAGAAAGCAACATAAAAGCAGACGATGATAGTTCCTCTAGTAATTAAATATGTTGAGGCTTATTCTTTTTCTTCCTTTTGCATGACACATGCCATTCTCCGTCCTACCTCTTCTCCCTGATGGTATTACTATGATCATCCCATCAGGGTACACATCTACGAGTCCCCCCAGAAACAGACCAAATTATGCACATGGATGCAGAAGATAGATGAAAAACTTCATATCTGTCTTTATTATAGAACATAAATGAGGTTTAAGAGTGTGGAAGGCTACTTAAAGGTACAATGCGTAAAAATCACTGGGATCTAGTGGTAAAGATGGTACGATTCTAAAGTGGTACAATTCTTACACACTGTACCTTTAATGCGTAAGAATCACTAGTGATTGTTACTCATTAAAGGTAATTTAAAGGCACCTGGGATCTAGTGATAAAGATGGACGTAGAAGTTACTTTAAATGCCAAGCAATTGGATCCAGTGGACCCAAGTTGTCGCAGAATTGTGTTTACTGTGTTCTTCTAAATAATTTTAAGGCGTTGTGTATCCCAAACAGTGCTTTAACACTTATCAAAGCCAGTAGCTTACTGTAGTTTTAAAACTGAGAGGATTGTCTTTTCACACACAAACCTGCGTCCAATTAAAGGAACCGTAGTAAAAATGATGTGTGTGCGTGTTTTGTGAATGGGCTATGTGTGTGTTTGTCAAATGCGGAAAATATTAAAACTCAGAGTACGCTGTGATTTGGAAGTGCCATCATATTGTTTTATCATTTAAAACAATATTATAAATATAATTTATAATTATATTTATAAATGTTGACCGTATGAATGAATCAATCAATGAACTTTATTGTCATTGGGCTAGCGTCCAAATTGGTTCCAGTACAAACCCAATCCAAGGTTACAGAAACACAGACAGGACACATTTTATTAAAACAAGTGCAACAGTGTATTGTGATACATTAAGAAATTTCTTTCAGAGAGATTTGATCTTCAGGTCTTCCAGAGTAGTGGTTTCTTGCATTCCAGTTCAAGAGGATAGTTTTCTATTAGAGCTGTGTACAACTTAGTCTAAACATGATAGTGTAGGTGTAATGATGACATGTCTCCTAAAATGCAGACTTGTGGGGACAGATGGATGTCGCAGCCTACTATGTGTGATAGATGATCTATAACCTGTATCCAAAAATGTTTAACATGTATACAGTGCCAAAAAGCATGGAGATAACTGTCAGAAGTATGTTGTGTGTAATGATCTAAATGCACTGATCTGAATAGTAATATCCATTTTATGCAATTTCCCACCTGTGTAATGTACTATATGGTTGATCTTATATTGAATAAGTCGTACATTTGGAGTTTTTACATTATTATCATAATGAAAAATGTTTGATAGTGCATTAAAAAGGTAAAAATATCTCCATTAGTCTTTAACATGCCTTCCTGTTGCAGATAAGACTGGCTAGAAGCTATATTTCTTCACATTTTCATGCTGTGAATTACTGAGTGAAACTGAATCACGCAGCTCTAGCTTAGTTAGCTAATAACTTAAATACTGAGGTGCTCTTTAAGTGTTTTTGGAGATTAATTTTAGCTTTAATGTGAAAAGCATGATTAACCGACTTGATGTTCAGTCCCTTAATCAGGTGGAGGCAACTCCGGTCCTAGAGAGCCAACCTCTAGCAAGTGTTTCCCCGTTGCAACACACATGACACACATAGTCTGGTAATTACCCATTGATTTGAGTCAGGTGTAATGCAGCAGGGAAACTCACAACACGTGCAGGCTTTCTTGAACCGGAGTTGCCTACTCCTGCCCTAAATACAATGAAATGAAATATCATGATTCCCCAACTTGAAACACTGTTAGTACTGAAGCTAAAGCTAACAGAGCCAATTTTGTGGCATCACTAGATTAGCACTGAAATTAGCATAGCTGGATTAGCACTGAAGCTAGCATAGCTAGATTAGCATTGAAGCTAGCATAGCTAAATTAGCACTGTTAGTTTTACTTAATGGAGGACTATCACAAGAAACAAACAAAAAAAAAATCCACTGTAAACACTGACCACCACCAGTAAAGATGGCATTACTGTTTTGCAGATTTGCTTCTGACATCTGCCTTGTAAAAATAATTTTTAATTTCATTTTTAATTTCATTCGTGACGTCACTCAGGGACAATCACCCGCAAAGTGCCAGACACAAAGCAACAGCAACGGTGCGAGTAAAGCCGACAAGCACACAAACAGACGCACTTTGCGGATGGTTGTCCCTGAGTGACATCAAGACTCAAATGCAGGATACCTTAAAATCTCCATTACTTTCCAATACTAAACACATTTTGGCAATGACATTTCTCTGTAGGAGAAATTATCTGTCATGGAAATCGAGGAGTTAAGCAAAGGTCACATGAAGTTTTCAATCAGGTAAAAAGAAATTAAACATTAAATTATGCTTTTCTGTATGATATATATATATATATATATTTTCACAAGTTGTTTTTAGTGCAGTTTAATAATCCACTACTCTTAACCAAACAGCAAAAATGCCCTTTACTTATAATAAGGAACCACTCAAGCAAATGAAGTGTATCTAACTCCACCTAACTCCACCTAGCTCCACCTTACTCCACTTAACTCCACCTAACTTCCCTTTACTCCACTTAACTCAACCTTACTCCACTTAACTACACCTTACTCCACCTTACTCCACCTAACTCCACCTTAACTCCACCTAACTCCACTTAACTCCACCTAACTCCACCTAACTCCACTTAACTCCACCTTACTCCAGCTTACTCCACCTAACTCCACGTTACTCCACTTAACTCCACCTAACTCCACTTAACTCCACCTAACTCCACCTTACTCCACCTAACTCCAACTAACTCCACCTTACTCCACCTAACTCCACCTTACTCCACCTTACTCCACCTTACTCCGCTTAACTCCACTTAACTCCACCTAACTCTACCTTACTCCACCTTACTCCACCTAACTCCACCTTACTCCACCTTACTCCACTTAACTCCACCTAACTCCACCTTACTCCACCTTACTCCACCTTACTCCACCTAACTCCACCTTACTCCACCTTACTCCACCTAACTCCACCTTACTCCACCTCTCCTTCTCTCTTAATCCGACTGTTTGTCTGCAGCTTGAGCATCTCTCCTTCTCTATTATACTGGACATACGACGCATCAACAGAAACTGAGCAATCGGTTCCATTTCTCCTCCCTCTCCTCTGTTCTCCGCCAAGTGTTCCCATCTGTTACCCCACGCCCCCCACACACACCCCACCCCCACCCCAAGCTCCCCACGCTGACGCGCCTGCTACACCGCTGAGGCTGAGGAAGGAAGAGCATTTTTCACTAAGAGGCGCGCTAACACAATTTCTACTGACCGACGGGGGTCACGGTTGGGAGGTCGTGTGTAACCCGCTGTTAGGATGCAGCAAGCAGGCAGGCAGCTTAGCAAAGCTCGATGTTCCTGAGAGGAGCGCGGAGCCGGACTGCAGCTGCAAGAGGCGGTAAGTGCTGCAAAAACGTCTCATATAAGACTTTAATCAGCCGTGTTTTATTCTACTTTTTTATGATATAAACTCCGATTTTGCAGAACATTTATTTGGTTCTATTCAGGGGGAAGCAGGAGGGATGCAGCCTTATGCGCATCCAATTCTCCAAAAAGTTTTAGTTTTTTACTTCCCCGAGTTGATTTATAGGTCTGTGGATTAAACTGAGAATTTAAATGTTACGTTAAGAGGTATTGCACGAGTTTAAGGTGTTTTTGCTGACAGTAGCAATAAATTATATACAACTAAACAACCACACATTAGGTATACGCACAATATGGGATTAATATTACATAATCAATGCTTTTCACTAGTAATTAATTGACAAAACGAAGCAAATTATTCTAATTTTATAACATAAAACAATAAAAGTCTGCTGTTTAAACTGTTTTGTTATGTGTTTCTTAGCCTACACATTCAGCTATACTATTCTTTTTGTCATACTGCATAGTCTCATGATTGGTCCAGATGTGAACTTAAAAATGTCTGTGCTGTAAGGGAGCTGGCATAAATGGTCAGTGGGATTTTCGGCAACTGGCTTTAGAAGTCCTCACAGATTTTTGTAATAAACCATTTTTTTTTACCTTCAAACCATCTTTTCCACTTCACCTAAGTCAAGTGATAAACATCAGTTGAACTAATACTGAAAACTGTTTATAATATGCAAAAAAAAAGAGATTTCAGTGGAATTTGTTTTGAGGTCAAACAGCTGTTTGCTGTGGTACTTCATGTACAGAACATGTATGAAGACCGTTTTCTTCCTAAAGGTCCTTAAACTGTGAAATTTACTCACTTGATTTAATTTAGTTAGTGAAAATATTAAGCAAAATAAATAAATCTAAAAGATTTTATAGTTGCACTTTTAAAATAAGCAATAAAACATTTTTAGCATTTTATCTTTTCCTAATGACAATAATAATAATAATAAATGTTTTGTTTTAGAGATAACAGTATCGTAACAAAGGAAATGGTCAAAACATGCAATATATAATAAATACTCTGGTATTTCATTCCCACACCAAGTGGAAGAGATGTTCAAGGCAGATTTACAACCAAATGTTTCATAAAATTAATAGTAGTTGCTGGAAAATGAGGTGAATTAAATGATAGAGCAGCGTGCTGGAGGATTAATCTTTAGATTTTAACAGTGTGTACAGTGGCCAAGTCAGAGCTTGAGGGAATGTTGCCTTAATGAAATGAGGTTATTATCATTTTTCTCTTTATTCAGAATTTTAAATGCATGATGTTCTCATTTGGGAAACACTCTGGTGGCCCAAGTCGCTCCAAAACACTGTCATATCCATTCTGGTGGTTTTCTTAATAATTAGGTTCAGCTAAAGGACATTGTTTGAATAATAATGCAATTCCAAGAGTTTAAATGACAGGTAGCATGCAGGAGGATGGTCGTTTCAGGGACATATGGTTAGCTCTGCAACTGCCAGTTAAAACGGACTCCAATGACTCTCCAAATGTTAACACCATCTGTATCATGTGGCAACTTTTTACGTTTTCCTCCCAATGGAAAGCTTTAGTGTTAGTTTTTCAGAGTGTTAATGTTTTCAGAGTGTTCTCACACCTGACACATAAATCCCTTTTACCTGCGAGACCCAAAATATAATGTCTGTCCGGTCCACTTTTAAATCTGGCCACATCAGGTAGTGACTTCCAAAATCTGCAGCGTCTCTTTTTTTACAAATAAAAATTAAGATCCCAAAGTGCTTCTTGAATAAAACATGCTTACTGTGGAGCATTGCCTCAGCGTTGCGATCTACTGGTGTGACTCTGTGTTGGAGTGATTCTCTCCTGCTTATTGATCAGCTGAATGGAGTTTCTAAGCTCAAGTTAGAGAAAGCGTTTATTACCAGCTGTCGAGCTGATCCTCTCTATGTTTGCATTGTTTGTTGTTTTCATGTGGATCATTTGAAAAATGTGCAAAAAGGAAGCCATATGACTCTTTCTCTGTCATGTGATGTCATATTCTTCCAAAAGCTGTGGACTCCTCATTAGGAGGGGGCTTCCATGAGGACTCCAAGGTGGGGTTGACAGTTGAAGTCAGATTGAAACAATGATATTTTCAGGCCTGATCTCAGCACAGAGCTGATTATTCCGAGGCTGAACATCCACATCGTTCCCACAGGCTCAGACTCGTTCCTTCCTCTGAGTAGAATTAAAGATTTATTGCAGGCCAAATCGTGCTTCAGCTGAGAGAGAAAAAAAATAAGCGAGAGCATTTCTTTAAACTTTTCTCTTTTATCTGTTGTGCTGTTTTTTTGTTTCCCTTGTAGCGCTGAGGACAGACAAGGTTGAAAGTGTAATAGACCTGTCAAGTGTGTCCAGAGAGAAGCGGAGCAGCGGAGGGAGAGAAAAAGGGATTTCACAGGAGGATAGGGTGATAAGAGAAAAGGCTGGGGGGTGATGCTGAAGGGAGAGATGAGTTGAAAAGGGCAGCAGACAGTGCAGTGGTGAAGGAGCAAGGAGTCCGTTCTTAAGAAATGTAATTACTTTGCCCATCAGGAAGATGAACGCTTGACTTTTGTTTCATTATTTTAGAAAATAAAAAGCATAAAATGTGATGATAGGCTCAAATTCAGTTATTTGTTTCTGAAGTTAAGTATAGTCTAAACAGCATTTTACATCTGCTAGTGTATTTTACCTCACAGATCATCTTCTGTTCAGTAGAGCAATTCCCAGTTACCAGTTTTCCCACAAACACTTTTCTTGCATTTAAATGTATGATGGAGTATTCAAGCAAATTAATATATCATTGTTGTTTTGTGCAGTTTGAGTAAAAAGGTAAAACAGCTTCCTGCAAAACTATAGGAAACCCTAAAAGATTGAACTTTTACCAATGGCTTCAATCACAATCAGCCAGTTAGAGCTGTATTTTTCAGAGATCAAGTAAAGATAAGATTATGTGAAACTAAAATCTGGCATGGGGTCCTTTAATAATCCACTTAATAAAAGAAGTAATGATGTCTACTGAAAACAAAGAGCCACATGAAGGCTGGAAAGTGTTTTCAGGTCCATCACAAAGCAAATGAAAATATTTTTGGTATATTTTTTAAGTTTTACAATAAGGTTCAAGGTAATAAAGATACATTTTTAAACAAGCTGCAAAAGATGTCTCTTGTAAAAGTTTTACAATGTGACTAAATATTGGCATAAAATATACTGTTCACTGTTGGGGAAATTTCATATATTAGCTTAATTACCTTACTCTTAATTAATGTCAAGCTGGAAGATCTGACCATAAGGCTCCTAAACTGATGACCTTATTAAACCATCTGCAAGGCCAGCGTCCTTCCATCAGGAAAATGTTTGGACGAGACCTCGGTTTTGTTTGTCATATATAAGAACAGGCTCCAGACACACAACCAAAGTCTTCACACAAATGTACCTCTAAGTGACTGGCGAGAATAGTTTCAGACTTCTGTGTGACAACAGATCTCTGGACAGATTCTCCCCGGGTTATGTACCATGTCTGTATGTCTTTATGTATGTTTCACTTCATGTTTTAATGTATGTTCAACTTCTTTTATTCTTCATTATTACATTTATATTCTTCTCCATCTAAAGAAACCAGTCTACTCATCTTTGACAGGGAAAACGGCCATTACATAAGGAAAAATATTTCATCCCATTCTCACTCCCAATGCTTCAGAAGTCTGACGTATGGTCAGGGTCCCTTCACGTCACATGCTGACTAGGCTCTCGTTTTTTTGTTATATTTGGACTGTTAAATAACATGTTTACATGGAACTTCCACAAAATCTGCACCACCGATTTGAATGTTATTACACTGAATTATTTGCTATTATCAGTATTATCAGCCCATTTGAATGGGTAAGGAGGCCCTGATGTGGCTTCTAGTAGGTGGATCTATAGGTTGTCATCATCTATTCCCTTTGCCGACCAGGAACACTGCTACAAGAACAAAAGACATGATTTATATCACTGCTAATTTTGATAGAAACTGTTGAATTTTAAGATAGTCATGCAAAATAACTGTGATACGCACCGACAGTTTAGCTCGCGAATAACATTATTCTGCTAACGTTCTGAACATCCATTCTCTTCTGTTTTCCTGTCGGATAGAGTCTCAGGGTTAAAAACTTTATCTTTCCCCATTCATCTCTTTCAGCTCAAGGTGTATTCTCTCTGTGTTCTCATACGTCATCGCTCCAGTTGTCCCAGGTATTCCCCAGAATCATCCACTCCCACGCTCACAGCCCCCCTTCCAGCTCTTTGTATTTTCCCGGAGCAATGTATGACGCTACCAAGATGGAGATGGTAGGAACCTCCCAACGACTTTCACTTTTGCTATTCAGAAACTTACTGGGAGGCTCCGTCCATCGTTTATATGCAGTTTATGGTTTATACTGACACACTTTTTCAATGATGTATTTGGTTTAGTGAAAGGCAAAGTTTTTTTCACTTCAGGGCTCCGGTTGTTTAGCTCTGGTTGTTTAGTTCCGTTCACCGCGTCAGAATTCAGGATGTGAAAAATGTGGGTTTCTTTTGGGTCTGTTGTTGCTGCTGTGTCCCAGTTTTCTTTTCTAGTCCCTAAAATCTTTTTAAGCCTCATTTAATTTGGTTATTACCCTGTCAATGTGTAAGCTAGCTACAGCCTCTCTCATTCGATATTTACTTTGGCAAGCTGCTAAGAAGTCTTTGCTTCTGGCAGGGATCCAATATAAACAGAGTCTGCTTGCAGAGTATTTGTGGTTTTATAGTCAGTTTCTTCCTTTTTATTAAGCTTTTAGTCCTGTTCATTTACTCCACTTGTTCTGTGGCCATACTTCTCTCCACACGGTTCTCATGCTGTCGTCTCAAACAGCCGCTTTCTCAGTCACACAAAAACCACACATTAGACTTTTAAGTCATAATACAAGATACCTCATGAACTAACCTGCACCAGAAATCAGAGTACTTATGAGGCTCTTCGTGTTGCCCTGCTGCAGGTGGAAGCAGGTGTCTGATCAGCTGCATCATGCTATCTAGTTAGCCTTCGCCTCTTATTTGCTGGTGATCGTTCATAGCCCAGATATAATTCTCAATCTGGGTGCAGCTCTGTGGGTTTATGATCAACAAAATAATAAGAGCAGAAGAAGATCCTCTTATGTGAGTGTTTGTCCTTCAGTGCAGCGAGTTATTGTTGTGAAATCACCTCATCTCTCTGCATCATCTTGCGAGATTCATAAAATCTGTAAGTTTCTTCAAGTTTTGTATGTATCCAACAACAGCATAGGTCGTCCCAGAAGACATTTCCGTGAATATATCAAGTCTCACTTCTAAAATATATGGTTTTCCATGCATTTAGCGAAGACCGGAAGTGAAAAACCGACTTCCGGGAAGTAAAAGGTATCATGGCAACCTCGGAAAGTGGTGAATAAAAGTAGCCTTTTTATTTTTGGGGGAATTATATTGTTATAATATTATTCACAATTTAGAACATTCATGTTAGTTTGACAAAAAGACCTGAAATTGTGGATTTAGGGTTAGAACACACTGTGGGTCAGAGTCTGGATTACATCACAGAATATCAAATATGTTCACATACATAAGCAGTTTCCACCAAAAATAGCAGGGATATCCGCCATTTATATATGATAAGAACCTACCAACCTATTAGAAGGCACATTACTGCCCTACTGAGCCATTCAATCAGGGTGATAACTTTCAAATCGGTGGTTTGAACTTTGTAGGAATTCCATGTAAATCTGTCGGGTTGCTCAACTCATCCAAATAAACAGTTGCCTGATTAGCGTGTGATGCTAGAGCACCCTGACCATTCAGTCTGTTGACTCATTGGAGTGAGAACATGTTGGTTTCATTCAGGTTTGCTTTATTATTTCTGATAAGCTGCAGAGACAATAAAATTCTCACACAAAAAAATGAATGCAATAGTACTGTCCAGCAATTTCTGCAACAATATACTATTTAACCAAGATAAGAAGACAACCTTTGAGCTACTTCACCAGAAAAACATTTTTTATATATTTCCAAATGATTGTTTAGAGAATAATATATAAGACTTTGTATGAAGATATGAAAAAAGATTTTTACTCTGCAATTATGGTGAAATGACAAAAATACAACAGACTACATCAAACGTCAGCAATATTTTTATGCCAAAGTCAACATTGATTTTGTGAAATTTTGTGCAGTGAAGCTACTCCCTGAGCTCTCAGTCAACCAAATAAAATGAGATGTTGAAAAATGACATCTCAGAAGATCAAATGACATGTGTTGCCATGACCTAAAGGAATCCAGCTGTGGCTGCTTACAGATGTGGACACAAGTACACAACTTCACTTTGCATTTCATCTGAAAAGAAACCAATCAGTGATGCTAATGTTAGCTTTTCATTTGCAATAAAAAAGCCACGTTCTAGCTATGTCACGGGGCATGAAAAAAACTACTAAATCGAACCAAACACCATTATATATTGATAATCTGATCCTTCTCACTGTCTGTTCTGCCTGTATTTAGTTCTCATTAGAAGTTAGCAGCTTGAATGTATGAAATTGTATGTATTATATGTATTTCTATTTTTCAGGTTTGTTACTGATCACCTTGCTGGTATTTGCAGTACTATTGCTGGTACTATTGCAGTACTATCTCTGTTGTCGTAATG
>JBAMHX010000007.1:6910324-6932258 GCA_037177515.1 Pseudomugil tenellus | reverse complement strand
CCTTCTCATACTATTTGTGGCTTACATGGCAAATCTTGCCTGTGATGAGTATTTCTGTAATAGTTATTTGTGTCATGCGCACAAAAAATGCTTGTTTTTCTGCATAAATAAATAAATAAATAAAAAAAAAATAAAAAAATTAAGCTTGCCTTTTGCTGCCTCTGCTGAAAGGATCCTACCATCTGAGGATAAAAACTGGGTTGACCTGCTGGTATTATCAAAGACAGCTCTAAATAATTTAATGAATTATGAATCTTCTTCATCTGTTAAGTAGCAGGAGAACTATTTATGCTCAGATCTTGTACACTTTCATGTTAAATCTGCTTCATTTAGGAACGATGCTGTGAAATGAGCTTTAGCATCAAAACGAATCTTTTAAAGCTTTTTAAGACCCTCTACATATAGTGAGTATATATAAGGCCCTGTTCACACACACACATGCAGACTTATTGTCTTTAATGGTGTGTGTCATTCCTACTATGTTGCCAGAAAGTGAAGAAATCAGCAACTGTTTGAAAAAACAAAAATAAAAATAAACAGTGGAATCTGTCCTAAACAATAATTGGAGTTCTTGTGATTAAAGATACAGAAGTCTGAAAAGGAAGTAAATGAATCAGATTATGGATTTGTGTGTGTGTGTGTGTGTGTGTGTTTGTGTGTGCCTGGACTCCCATCTGGGTCATTTCCTCTAAGCAACTCAACAAGGTCCCTTCACAAGTAAACCAGAGGCTAAATGAATGACCCTGTGTGTACACACACAAGGCTGAGATCTGTATACATATCATTTTTTTTGACAAATTTATGTGTATGGGTCTCTTTTATAAGTCTCATGAAACAACACGAATGTGCACTGATGTCCACCCTAATTTGCAGTCTCTGTGCAACACAAGGGACGCAACTTTTTATTAAATGTAAAAATAGACATAGAAAAGTAAATATCACAAATAAAAACTGATGACTATATGCAGCGAATGTGATCAGTCAGATTAAAGGAGCCTGCTGACGTTCAAAAAATGTTGGGATAAAATGAGAGAAACTGCGTTAGTTCAGTCAAAGACAGCAAATTAGTTAGAGTTGATGGACCAGCAGCATTTCTCTGCAGCTGGTGAGTGCATAACCTGTATACTGGTTGATACAGGTTTGAAAAGAGACACAGGACTATTGATCAGGGTATGTTGGCTTTTTCAAACAACCTTTAAAGGTTAATCAGTTTTAAAGGTATAAACCACTGTTGTGACAGAAATACAAAATAATGACAGATCACTTGTTCAATTTTAAAGCCCGACAAGCAAACTCCTCCACAGCTACGACAACAACCATGCTGCAGGTCGGCCTTTAAGCTTTCCTTTAAGCGTATATGTTCCTAAGGATTTTTCTACCTAATTGTTGCTTAATTTGGCCAGCAAACGTGTGCATGCGGTCTGAAAAATTGTCCAATTGTTCTTTATTTATACATAATTTATGCATCAGGCTGCAGGTTCATTTTTTGGAACAAAAGCTGAGCAGCTTGTGAAACCACATTGTTTTGATCCAGGAACTACTTTCCAGCTAGAATGCAAAGCAACTATGTCTAATAATGATACCACAAGAAGACATTTTTCCTTTTTCTCTTCTTCTTTGTAAAACATGTAGGTGCATACCAGCAAAACACTTAGAGGCCATCCTATATATACTTTTTTTTATTCAAAAGACCTGTACTTAGGCAATGCAGGTTGGTGGGAACAGCTACACTGTTCAATCATTTTTAAGACTTTGGTTTCAGAATTGTAATTCAATGTTGAAACAGTTTCTTCAGAAAGTCCCTGAATTAATTATATAAAACAGCATCTTTAACAGAAAATCCGTTCTTAAACTTTTGATCGCGATCTTTCAAGCCACACATGCGCTCATGCATGATTCTACAAAATGAGGATGTAGCTAAATGGCAACATTATGAAATTAGCAGGCAGGAAGGAGGGAAGATGGAGACTAAGGCCCAATCCCATTTCTCATTCTTACCCCTACCCCTTGCCCCTCACCCCTTCAAATAGAGCTACAAGTGGTAGGGCTGAAAAGTTAGCCCTACGATATGCGACACCCCTTCACGGCCAGCAGCGGAGTTGCAAAAAAAAAAAAAAAATTAATAACATTACCTGAGTAGATAAGCATGTCTCGCTACAGAGCACCGCTACCAATCAGTATGCTACATTACTGGAGCTTCAACTGGAGCTAGCGACTTTTTCCCGTGTGCATTTTATTAAGAGATTGACTACTACATATTAAACTGACGTTAAACTATACAAATCAATGCTCGTCATAATTTTAAAAAACTTTTCAGTGGAGAAAATAAATTTGTGAACTTCTTTAGACTCTACAGTAGCCATCACGTCATTAAATCGCAAGGTATTCTGGGAAATTTGGCATACCCCTTGGTTTGAAGTGTGCTCCTGAAAAATCTTCGTTTGAAGGGGTATATAGCCCTATCACTTACCCCTTTCCCTCTGTCCTCATAGGAATTGGGACACCCCTACCCCTACACGTGAACGCGCAAAATGTAGGGGTAGGGCCAAGTGGAAGGGCCAAGGGGTGAAATGGGATTCACCCTAAATGTGTGATTAATCGTGATTTTTTTTAAGGGGTGATAGTTTTTGCAGGGATACTATTTTCTTTTTGTACATCAATGCATCATTTCAACTTCGATCTCAGTTTTTCTGTTTATGTTTGCTGCCATCCTGATGTGCCACTTCTGCTGGAAACAGAAGAAGCCAAACACAGGTGGCGGTCCAGCATTGTTCCACTTCCATGTTGTTTGAACTTCCATGTGATCGTCTTGTGTTTAGTTTCAAATCTAATCGTGAAGCCATCATTTAAAGAGCCTTTCAGAAGATTTTTTGATCTGGTTTAGGAAAAAATGTTTGTGTTGTGATCACATTAGCAGTAATGAAATATTGGCTCCACATTTGAAGTTTTTGTAGTATTTAAAAAGTGAAAATAAATATGTGAGTTTCAAGCTGAGTTGCTCCTGGCAAAGTCAGGTCCAGTACTGGTTGGAGACTTCATCTTCTCTGCTTATTACTGCTGCAGCTCTGCTGATCCACAGCGCTGCAGTCTGTTACCTGCTAATAGCTTCTTTCCTGGTATGCTTCACTGTCTTTGGGGCATCTCACTCTTTGATGTCTTTGGACTCATTTATGAAGGAAACTGAAGTGAGGTTTGCTTGTTGCAGTTCAAGTCCACAAACCAGAGGAAAGAGCTGAGAAACAAAGCTTTAATATGCATTATTTTAACTTTTTAGTTGTGTTTTAGATATTTGCTGTTCAACACATTTGTTCAGGAGTAAGTTAAGTTTTTTGGCTGAACCTTTTTGTTAGAATCTGATTTAGTTTAAACATGTAGCTAATTGGTGGAGCAACTGATGACTGAAGAACAGTTTAATGGCTTGTTTTCCCAAACCAACAATACGAAAACCATCCGTGACCATTATGCATCACCTTTACCTCCCCCTTATCCCCCGTACTCCCCCCTTGATAATCAGGCCTCTAGTGCAGTATATGATGTAAATGGCTGTATACTCCCACCCCCCCGCCGCCCCCCGAGTCAAGTATCTTACCAGGTGAAATCAATACATGGCCATAAATTATAATGTCCTCCCCAGGTGCTGTAGCAACTTGTGCAAGGTCAACAGGAGAAAGAGTTTATTGATTTATTAAGGTCAGTCTTACTGGAGTGTGTTGATTGTTATTGCAGACCTCAGGTCAGTGTCACAGACAGACAGGAAGGGCATACTGTAGCTATGAGCTACATGAGTGTCAACAAGGGAATTTATTTATGATCTTTCGACCGATGCCAGGTTCCATGCAGAGATGCTATAGGTTAGTTGTCTGGTTCAACTTCCTGCTGGTGATTAATATTTTATGCTGCCTTTTACATGGCACTAACCGTATCAGCAGATTGGCTACTAAGCATAAATAGAAAAGACAGTTTATACAGTTTGTTAAATTCTCACTAGCTTGTAAGTCCATATTTGCCACATTTAGAGTTCAACACATATTAAACCACTTTAGGAAAACTTGAGGAGCATTTGGAGGAATATTTGCACCTTTTCTCCTCAAATGATCCCAAACAGTTTTGGTGTTGTTGAGATGTAAATTTTCCTGTTATTTGATACAACTTTTTTCCCTGTTTGCTGCTTTCCATGGAGACTGTTCCTCATGAGATAAACTGTAGGTGGATCAACTGAGTAGACGGGATAGTGCTGCTCGTCCTGCATGGTTGTTGTTGTGGCCCATTGCGGTTGCGGGTGGGCTGGCCTCTAGTGTAAGAGGATCACCACAATCCATTTGGCTCCAGATTAGCTTGAAGTGCAGGCTACAAGTGATGAAAACTTTTTTTCTCCCAGAATTCATTGTGCTCATATAGAAAAGACAAGCAGCAGTCAAGTGGCGGTGATGATGTTTTTAATGTATATATATATATATATATATATATATATATAGCAGACAAGCTGGAATGGCAGTAACATTGTGTCTCATGACCACAAATATATGTAATTACATCCATCTGACCAGGATTATTTTTTTCTGAAGTGAAAATGACAGGATGTGCTTTCAGGACAAATGGGCCACCTCCTCCATGGGTTTGTTATTTAGACACACAAGTAAATGAAAATAGATTAAATTCACATCACTGGCACCATTTTCTGTCATTTTTTCAAAAATATTTTTGTGTTTTTTTGTGTATAAGAATGAGATATCTGGAAAAATGTGGTATATGCAATTGCTAGGCAATGGAGAACTGGAGCACTATGGGTAATTCTCGACCACTAGGTAGTAGGATGTCTCATTTCACTGGCAGTAAGTGCACTTCGGAGTGTGCAGAATACATTAAGCACTCTGTCTGAAGAAATCCTAACTACCCGTCCACGCTTTTAAACAAGGGGTTTGGGAGATCCTTCCTCACAAGTTACAACACACATATATTTCATGTTCTCAGTGTGTTAATTTCACACCTACTACAAATTCAAATTTCCTATCCACCAGGTTCTTTATGCCAGTTTTCTCTTTAATTCAGAAGAGAAGCAGTTGGCATCTTCAATCTGACTGAATTAAATCAAATTCTTGCTGCTTCTCCTGCCGTAAAGAAAAATCTTGTCCAACATTATCCAATTCTGAAGCCTTTCAAAGTCTGTTTTTCTTCTTGGATGCACATAATCCCCTTTTTTGCTGTCTTAGTTCTCATGCAAGACATTCGTATTCGGGACAATTTGCACACTAGAGCATCTGCCTTGTGATTTTCCATTTGTTAGAAGAACCATTGTCCTAACATCACCTCATGAAGAGATTTGAAAAAGCATTTTTTCCAGTAGTGACCATGAAGCGACAGATTACAGCTGAGTGTTAATCTTCTCAAGGGACAGTTACAGACCCGCTTACAGGCAGCTGTCCATGAATAAAACATCTATCTCACCCCCCAGAAAAATTAGGACATTGCGCAACATGTAAATAAGACCAGAATATATGTCTGCAGATCACGTGGATCAAGTAGTTAATTTAATACAGTATTGAAACTGCATCTCAAATGTTGACTTCTACATTCTTCTTCTATGGTTTGGAGTAGGAGAAAAGAGTTTGCATGAAGAAAAGAAACATTAGACAATTAAACATATAAAGCAACATGTGTTACCATGTTATTCAAGCTGCCTTTCACCATCAATTCCAATATTACTGTAATATCAGGTGTGCTGATGCGGGAATACGTGGAAAACCTGCTGGATTTGTAGGACCTTGCATAAAGTGATTTTGTGATTTCATTATACGAGACAATACATTTCTACATTTCTGTAAGAACTGGACAAAAGACAAATCCTGAGTCTTGGCAGCTCAGGCAAATTTTCAACACCTCTGTCTATGAGCACTATTTGTAGACATCATGCACTTATGCTATTAAAATCTCTAACATGAAAATAAAGTAACATTAAAATAATACATTAAGAATTAAAGTGACATTTACTTACTTAGGCTGAGACTCATTTAAACAGTTGCTATTATGTTCTTTACTAAGAAAATAAATCATTATGTGAGATTAACTACCATACGTTAATCCTACATAATATATTTATATGGAAGCACAAACGTCACCCTAAAACATGACAAACCAGTAAGGACATGATGGCAACTTAATTTTCCCACTTTATATCGCATATATAATTTTAATATTAGTTTTGAGACAACAGCAAGGCCACGTGTGTAGTGACTGGTAGATGCATATAAAACAAAACACAGACACACACACACACACTTAGACACGTGTACATATCTAACTGTATGGTGGTGACATGTTGCTCATAAAGATCCCTTTGTGTGCAATGGCTAAACCGAGGACGGTAATGATGTTGTGACGATGGTTGAAGTCAGAATTATTTAGGTGTGTTGTTTGTTTTCTTGGAAGGAGGAATCGAAAAATTGTGTAAATTTCTTACTTTGAAGTCAGAAATTGAAGTTGTGTCATAGAGTTGTTACAGTTGGGATGTAAAACTTTATACTTCTCATTATTCTTTTTCAGGCATGAAATTTGAAGATGTAGACATTGTTAATGAAACAACATGTTTGAATTAAACTTAAATCAGAGAAAAATATGTGTAAGTGTAGCAAGATTCTACAGCCGGTTATACCGGAGTACTACATAGAGAAATAAATACTTTCTTTGGGACCCACTTTCACAGTTTGGTTCAGTGTAAAAAAAACCTTGTAATCTTCTACCAACATTGCTGGAGCAGTGTAAATGCACATTTGCTTTCTTCTGCGAACGAATATCTGCTTCAGAATCCTGGTGCGGTTCGCTTGCAGTTTGAAAGCCAATGGTCACGCGGGGAAGCAAAGAGAGGAAAACTGCAGATGTGCTATTATTTACTCACAGCAAACAAGGTTTTTTGTGTACCGGCCTGTCGATGAGCGAAATATTCTTCTTTTTTCATGCTCAGTGGTCTTGTTTCGGGCTGCTTAAAGTTCAGCCATTTTCTCTCCGTGAGTAAAGTGCACTGAAGGAAAACCAAACTAAAGGAAGGTGTGAAACTGAACCAAGTCCCTCAGTTTATCCTGGATGTAAAAGCATCCTCTGAGTATTAGAGATTTAACATCAAACAGTATAGAAAAGTATTGTATACATGTTGTGCATTTACACAGATAAGGTTAGATGTTACAGTAAAATGGGATCTTAACTGTGACTCCGTGTGTGTGTATCAGTTTTTTATATCCATGTCTACAGACGGATTTCTCTCCAGACCAAAGAAAGTTCTAGTAATTCTGGTGTGACAGTAACCTTTCCTTTTACTGACAGTCTTTGTTGGATCTATTGAAAAAGGTTGACTCAAGTGCTCTGGGTCAGGAAGACTTTGATGATAATTCATTTTCTCTTCTTCTTTTTGTGTCATCCATTTTCAGCCCGACTATGATCACTGGAGTGTGATCATGACTTTATTGAACGAGTCAGATGAGACCCCCTCTCCCTCCTTCCCTCTCTTCTCCCTTGAGAACAATTTCTCTGCCTTTATCACCCATGACCCCTCATATTCTCCCTTATCCTTCCCCACCTCCTCCTCCTCCCTGATGACTTCTTCCAACTGCACCAGCTCTCCGCCAGCGTCGTCTCCTCCGTACAACTTCTATGCAGTGCTGCTAGTCCTCTTGATCTTCTGCGTGGTGTTCGGCAACGTGTTGGTATGCATGGCGGTGTCTCGAGAGCGAGCTTTGCAGACCACCACCAACTACCTCATCGTCTCCTTGGCTGTTTCTGATCTGCTTTTGGCAACGCTGGTCATGCCTTGGGGTGTCTACCTGGAGGTGTGTGTGCACACTTTTATCTGTGTTTGCATTACTTCTCTGTTATAAAGCAGAAAAGGGAGAAAACAGATTCTCAGATGCAACAGGTGCTAAAAATGGATGTATTTGTATAATTGCATGTTTTTTTTCCATTGCAGAAGCAAAAAAAATGCAAGAAAAAAAATTCTTGTTCTGTTGGCAGATAATTTATCTTATTTCAAGGACCATTAACCTGTCAAGAATTCCTAAAAAAGTTAATTTTTTTTAAAAACCTACTAAGTAAGAATAAATATCTTACATTAAAAAAATATAAGCAAATGTGTCTTTGATTTGAGATGTTTAATCTTACTTAGATTTTAGGTTTTGCAGTGATTGTATTGAAGTTTTAAAAAATAAATAATTAAAGTTAACTAGCAAAGTACTTTGAAAAAACAGCTTCAAAACAGAAAATAAAATCAGACTAACAGTTCAGAGTAGGTGAAGACAGTTATCTAGATGCTCACTCTGTCTGGTTAGTTTCATGTAAAGCTGGAGTGGAGTTCCCCTGTGGGAAGGACGGGATAAATGATTTAGGATTACTTACATTGATTGTTTCTGTGAAAAATCTATAGTTTTTTTTTAAACCTCAGGCTTTGAGAACAGATTGTATCAAACATGCTGTTTTGGAGACCTTGTTTGAACTTTCTGTTCAGATATTGTTTGTTGATTTAACAGAAGTGCCAATGCATAGCTGTGTTAAATGAAACTAAAAATGTCGCTGTCAGAGGTGATGGCTAGGAGTATATCCCCGAACACCCCCAATCTTCAATTTCCCCAATCCTGCAATAGATATACAAATATAGAAACATTCAGGTATCAGTGCAGCTAAAAAACCCTGCAGACCAAGCAGACTAAGCCATGCATGTGAAGCATCCCCTAAAACAGGAACTAATAAACGTAAAAAAGAAAAAAAATCAGTAAAATAGATTTATCTGATTAATAAAATAAACAATAAAAGCACAAATCCACAAAAATAAGTGGTATTTAAAGTAAATAGAGACATATAATTAAGTAAGTAAAGATGTGAAAAATCTCTAAAAGTAATGATAAAACAAATAATAATAAAAGAAAACTGAAAAAAAATTCAGCTATAAACTTATTAATTATTAAAGAAATTCTCTCTGGCAATGAGCAGTTAGTATTGGACAGCAAAATATATTTTACAGTAATTATATTTAAAATCTTTTCAGGAACATTTCAGCAGCAAATCCTTGTGGCTGATATTTAATATGAAGCTGGACTAAATTATATTTTTTCTGTAAAGATGCATTTCTTTTATTGAGGCCTCTGCATAAGAATTAAAACTGTACAAAATAAGTAGGGGCCATCATTTCAGTTTGTGCCCGTTTCATTAAAGGTTGTGGGGGAATGGCGCTTCAGTCTGATCCACTGCGACATCCTGCTAACCCTGGACGTAATGATGTGCACCGCCAGCATCCTCAACCTGTGCGCCATCAGCATCGACAGGTGGATTGACTCTTTTCCCCCTTTTTATTGTGATTGCTGGAGCGTTATCGCTTTTCGTGGTTTGTCTGTTGTTATTTATTGAACTAAAGCCTTAACCTCTAAACTTTGTTATTTCTGGTCTTGCACTTTGTCTTTCAGACCAGAATCACCTTTCAGTGAAGATATTTCATAACAACAGTTTGTTCACTGCTTTTAAAGAGCAGAATAACAAGGATGCCAATAAATCAATATATGATTCTTAACTCTAACCAGGCTTTGAACGTGACTGGTGTAATCTGAGCTAAACATGTTGTTAAAAGTGGGAAGTGGGTTTTTTGTGGCGCAGTCCAAACCATTTCACAAGAGTTGCAAAAACGTATTAGTTGTAACAATAATTCAGTCTGATGTTTATAACAGCTTTATCGAAAAGTACGACTGAAGTTTAGCAACTAGGTTCCATCTGTGCATATGTGTTTTAGTACAGATGGATGTTTGGGTTGTTGGAGGGGCTCAAAAGCAGAGCACCCAGCGTGCAGCATCTAAGAGGCAGCAGAAATAGTCCCAGAAAAATGATGTAGACAGCAAGACAGGAAACGTGAACCTTAAATAAAGCACCTGGATTGGATGGGAATGTTTGATATGTGACATGTAACGTGTGTGGCAGATCACATGGGAAGCAGCAGAGCCGCTTGAGTTGTCTGCCAGAATCCCGCCTCATTTATCAAAAGCAGATTTCGTAGAATAGCTTACATGTGTGCTATTTGGAAAGACATATGTGAGATGCTGTTTTTTCCTTCTTTTTTTAGAGCCAGGAAGGAAATACCCTGTTGTGTAAGAGGGCAGGTCTTCCGTTCTGCTTTTCTTTTTTTACCATTCAACTCATTTGTCAACTAATTTTCTAAATGATAATATTATAAAATACACGTATCAAACCCACAAATGTTGACTGAAGATTTTAATCTATTTGAGTAGAGTGCTTTTACTTTCCATTCTGCTTATATGTATAATTTATTTGGTCTCAGAAACAATAAGCTGCAAACAAACCACAGCACAACTCAGCAACAAAATGGAAATAGAGAGATGTGACCAGCTTATAACAACAAACCTTCTTACTAATTTACTGTAATTAAATTAGTAAAGCATACATATAAAATTGAACCTATATATATATACTATTAACTCAAATTCAAAATATTTCCATAAATGAATCCTCCTGTAAAAATGATCCTATATGTACATTAAATCTAACTTTCCTTCCATTTAGATTTTAATAATGTTGGTTTTCAAGCAAAACATGAATCCTGATAAACATACGAGGTTCAGAAGTTCTTTGCAGGACGTATCTAAACACTGTTGTCATCTCTTCTGTCTCTCACCTATTATTTTTCCCCTTATGGTTCTTTCTTCTCTCTGTGTATTTCATCCATCTTTTCATCAATACTCCAAAACCAGAACCTTAAGAAGAGCCATCCCCATCAATTCTTACAATTAGAATTATTATTTCTAAGTGCTGGTTGGTTCTGTTAACTGGGTGTGGAATCCATTAGAATCACTGGTTGAGCATCATTCTGCAGCATTTCTAAGCTCACACATGAATTTGCTTCTTCAGTCATTGTGTCTTGTTATCATGCTGCAATCAGTGAATCTTCACCACAATG
Source organism: Pseudomugil tenellus (assembly GCA_037177515.1). NCBI lineage: Eukaryota > Metazoa > Chordata > Actinopteri > Atheriniformes > Pseudomugilidae > Pseudomugil > Pseudomugil tenellus. Next base: position 6,921,319 of record JBAMHX010000007.1, on the reverse strand, counting down.
TTTATAAGAGCTCCTCTATTTTCCTGGTGTGTAATTCACGCTGGGCATCACGGGTGAAGCTCAGCGGATAAAAATGGCTAAAATACAACTGTCTGTGAAAAGTGACAGCCTGTGTGTGGATACACTGCCCTGTTGTGTGTACACAGATGTCTGCCAACACTGTAGCAAGGACCCATAGCACAGAGTGTGAAGCAGAACATACCCAGCTGCTTAGAGCTGCCTCTAATTCTCTAGAATGAAACTCTATTGATCTAGTGGACTAGTAAAGAAATAATGTTTTTAGAGTTGTACTTAACACAGGAAGATAAGATGAACAGCTTTGGGCATATGCCTGAATAAAAAGGGTCTGATGACGCCTATCGCTCAGGTGTGTTGGAACATGGGAATCATAATCCTTACGGCATTTTGAAACTATACAAAATAATTAAGTAATGAAGAAACAAATCATAGCAAATCATAACTCTTTCCTACGACGGAGTATTAGAGCCACACGGAAGCAAAAAAAAGTGTGGAGGATTTTTTTCTCTCCCTTCCTCACTTCGAGAATAAAGTCGAAATGACAAGAATAAAGTCACAAGAACGTGAATAAAGTCGAAATACAGTTTTCAGAATAAAGTAAAAAAGAAAAAAAAAGTTGACTTCGATTCTTTCAGATTAACGTGAACCAGCGTTATCCTTGTACTTTAGAGTGGGCTTCATCAACAAGGAAATTCTTTCTCTTTTAGCACATAAACACAGCATTATAATAAGTATTGTACTTTAAAGAGGCTGTATTTCAACTTTATTCTCGTCATTTCGACTTTATTCTCTTCATTTTGACTTTATTCTCAAAGTGAGGAAGGTAGGAAAAAAAAAACTCCAAAATGTTTTTCTTCCGTGTGGCCCTAATACTCCGTCGTACTTTCCCTCCAAAGACCAGTTAAAAACTTTAAAGCTGTATCCATCATCTAGTTGTTTCTGAGCTGTAGAAAAGGCTCCCATGAACCATGGCAATTACTTTTATCCAGCAAGGCGTATAGAGTTCGTATGCCTTCGATGTCTGTCGCAGTCATTAGAGTTTATTTTAGCATGTTGGGAACAAGGAGACCATGTTTGATCATTTTGTCTCCACCTCAATGACCTCATCAAAGGTCCAGAGGGGGATGACCAGACACCCCGCAGGCATGTCGTCTGCAGCTGTGTCCTAATTCCTCCCTCAAAGTGGCACATTGAGGTTATTCAGATTTAGACTTTTTTTTTACTTTGAGGTGAGAACATTACTGATTTGCAGAAGTTATAGATGAGTAACTTTAAGAGCGACGCAAATCACAGGAAAATGCAGCCTAATAAGAAGTCCTGGAAGTTGAGAGAAAACAACATTGCTGGATAATTTTAAAAATTATTTCAGCCATAAAGAATAAAACTTTAGCAACATCCAGCCAAGTGAAGAACAGAAAAAACAGCAAGTTATTATCCAAGTTTTCCACATAATTTCAGTGGTGTTCATGAAAAGGTGCAAACCCCATGTTAGTCTCAAGAGCAGAGAAGGCAGGTCAGAAAAAAGAAAAAGTTGCTAAAACCGCTAATGATCAAATCATGCTCTTGTTATTTATAGATATTTCCTTTTAAATTCTTATTTTAACTCCAGTTTTATGTTGCAGAGATGTATTTGGCACTTTATTCCTTCACTCCTGTAAAACCAAATTACCACTTGCCCCTCATTTGTAGTAAACTTGTTCATTTCCACACTCCCCCATCTCATGTCTCAGCTGTCATTGTATTTTTTAGTGTTTTATTGTTCTCTTTGGTGTAGTTTAATTGAGTTTTTATGATTTAGTTTTGGTTCTTTCTTGACCTGCCTTTGCAGCATTTTTACTTCCTCACCAGTCTTCCATCCTACATCTTCTTCGTCAGGACAGATGTGATGAAGGACTGAAAATGCTGAATGAATTCTGAAATGATGTGCTGTCTCCTCAGATTAAGATGAACTGACAGCAGTTCCCAGAGATGGACAATGGCCACAAATAACCAAGAAATACTTTATCTACTTTTATTCTGATCAAGCCGGAGAGAAATCTGAAGTAAATCCAATTAGCAAGTGAAATAAAGTAAATATTCAGTATGAAGTTAAATGTATAACATATTTTAGAATAGAACAATGCAGATAAAAACAAAGTCATGCACAATTCCTGCTTCCTGCTTTATTCCTTGGACTGACTTGCATGGATACTGACACGCTTTAGGTTTAACATCCTTTTTAAATATGTACTGCATGTTTTGACAACTGCTACAGCAAAGATGTATAGCAATTGAAGGCTTTGAAGACTGATTCTTAGGTACTCCTGGGTATTCCTATCCAGGAGCCTCTGCCTCCTGTCAGGATGTCAGCAGCTCACAGGAGGCTGCTCACACCTGTACAGCAGGCGACTCCAACTGGTTTTGACAGTTGTGCGCTTTGTGCCCTTGTGGCTTTGACACAACGGCTGACAGGTTTTGTCTGTTTGAGCTGAAATGCATCAGATGTGAGAACATAAGTAATAAATAATTCTAAAAATTAAATAAATAAAAACATACACATTCAGATGTCTTTAAATTGTGTGGGTGCATGTTCAAATATGTGTACCAAAGGTGAGAGGCATGCTGTGTTTTCCATATCTGTATACATGTGTCCTTGCAGATACACAGCAGTAGCCATGCCATTGCTCTACAACACCAGATACAGCTCCAGGAGGAGGGTGGCAGTGATGATCGCAGTGGTGTGGTTCCTTTCTTTTGCCATCTCCTGCCCTCTGTTGTTTGGACTGAACAATACTGGTAAATTAAATGTTTGATACTTTCTCTAAATGAAGTGTTGTTTGCGAGATCCAGATCAGTGAAATTTGATAATGCATTTCCAAAGAAAATAAAAAAAGTTAAACTTGTGTGTTAAATGTTTGAGAGTTGTGCAACGTAAGCTCGCAAAGTGGAAAAAAGAACTGTTTATTGCAGGGAATGTACTGTATTTGTGCCTTGCTCTAATAAGGCAAACCTTTGTTCAGTTTACCCACCTGCAAAAGAAAATGATAAAAATGCCGTAAGAATATCTAAACAGTTCATCAATAGGTCAGTAAAATTCTGTGTATCAGTTAATATTCTAAGGTTTTCAGGGGTTTTTTAAAATGTCTCAAACTGCTTTTGTAGCTTGGAAATATGAAGCTGAAATTGACAGCATTTGTGTGCCCATTAAAAAAACAGACTTAGCAGTAATTATGAGTAGTTTTGCTGCCATTTGCCAGTAATTATGTAGCCATTATGTCTAACAAAATGAATCATTTGGTGACTGGCAGAAGATGTGACAGAAAGCTGCAAAACCATTTTAAGAAGGAAAACCTGTCGCTTCAGTTGTGATCATTTAAAGTGGTGTTTGATAATGGCGTTGTCATGAATCCTTGCTAATGTAATTTATGTACAATATATCTAAAATTTGATTTAGTTAGAAAGGAAAGTTTCTTGGAAATTCTTCATAAAATTCACAAAGTTTTTTGTGATATTTATTAAGCTGCAGCAGCAAAACAGGATCAACAGAGTGAAGTCAGTAGACATTTTCTACTCCACATGCTTCTTCCAAGAGCATTTTACTCTGCTCAAGGCCTCGGCCCACACACACGTACACTGCAGTTAGATATAGTCTCAACTAAACTCTGACATCAATAACACTTCAGCTGGAGTGAAACTTTAGCTTAAACCAGTCCTGCTGGTTGACATGCTGTCCTGCATGTTTTCAATGCATCCCTGCTCCAACACATCTGGATACAAAAGCATATGAAGTTCTGCACAATGACCAATTTATTCTGAGTCAGGTTCTGCCGTCTTAAACACGGGATATAAGTTTATATCCATCTGGTACTATACTCTCAGATAAAACTTACCATTCCAGTGATAAAAAAGATAAATGTATTTAGAAATTATCAAAATGCTCTTTTTTTTTTAGAATAAGTGCTTTTGTAGCTGTAAAATATATTTTTAAATGGTTACATTTGCAGGTAACAGCTGATGCTCATTTAGCTGCACTTGAAAAAAGTAGCCCGATATCACAACTTCACACAGTACTGAACGGTACCTTTTAGTTACACTATGATAAAACATCAGTACATATACTTCTGCCCATTCTAAGTATTTTACTTTCTCATCCATATATCCTGCCTTTTATTCCCCTTTTTAACCCGGTCACATATTCTCTGTTTCACCTCTATTTTATCTGCATTTCAGGTTGTTTTTCAGAGCAACAACTGCCACATAATAATAATAATTGATATTTTTATTAATCCCTGGAGGGAAATTCAAGACGTTACAATGAGAAAAGGAATGTTGGCTTTAAAAGGAGCAGATTGACCCTACATGGGATACAGTCTAAAACTGTTTTCTTGAGCTTCTGCAATGCTATGAAGCATCTGCCTTTAAATTTAATTATTAATCTTTCATTATGCTTTTAACACATCTTCTCTAGTCACTTAAATGGCTTTATACGTTAGCATTGATTAAAAATATATCACTTAAAGACTTTGAAGCAGTAACAGATAAAGCAGTGTGGAACACATATAGTTCTTGAACAGGTTGTTGCATCACAAAGCAGCTAACCTCTGCTGTGATGAAGGCAGCTTTGGTGAGAGGCTGAGTGTGCTCACGCTGAACTCAAATAAAACAGTTAGACAATAAATGGAAAACAGACATGTGACAACTTGCATCAGGGAGTTATGCGATGCTAAACACAGCAGGATACCGACTGATGTAAGCTAAGCTTAAAAATATCTCCCTACTCCGCTATGAGCAACCCAAAGATTACAACACACACTTCTGAAAGCTTTTGTTGTTCTTGAGACAGTATTTGTGCTCAAATGTCACGTTGCATTGCAGCTGAAGCTCATTTACAAACGTGCATTTAATGAAACTCGTTTAAAAATATGTTAAATATCTTCAATGAAAAGGTTAAAGTTGCTATGTTATAAATAAATCATTAGAATAAACACAGTCAAATTCATGCTAATAAAGAATTTCAGCCATTCAAACTGGGCCTATCACTGACTACGGCGGTGCAGCGAGGCAGCCTGCTTCAACAGAAAGCAGAAGGAAGATGGGAAATAATATAAAATCCTACAGGTGTCTTTAAAGTCCTCATATCCATGTGCTGTCATGATGTCCATGGAGCCTCTGCAGGAAAGCTGACGCCCTCAAACATCATGTAGAAATATTGCAGCACACTCTTTTGCTGGTTTTATAAAACAGTCTGCTGAATAGGTGGAAATGCATTTTCTAATTTTGCCCCTTAGTCCTCCAGTAAATGCTACATATGTACAAGGTGCTTTAGAGTTGTTTGGTTTATATGTGTTACTGCTATAGCTTGCCTTGTTGGTACTCTCCCTCAACAAAAGAGACATTAATCAGAAGGAACTGAATAAAGACTAAATAAATAAATAAAATATGGCAAAAAATGGCTTTTTTAACTGAAGATTTTTCTGTTTTATTTTTTAGCTTTGATTTGATAATATTTTGGTTATTTTGACTTTGACTTTTTATTGTCCTGGTTATTTCCTTAAGAGGACAACATTATGTTCTAACCGGACATCATCTCTACATGCCACAGATATCTGTACTGGTATTAGTGGCATGTAGAGGTGATAATGTATATAAAATAATGTATATAAAAAAAGATTAGTAAAAATGCTATTGAGAATTTTGATATTTTAAGAACTAACACATGTAATTTTAAGAACTAATCTGAAAAATTCTGACTTCTGGTTAGTTGAGATGATTGTTCTCATTAAAGTCAGAGATCTGGTGATATTGACTTTATTCTGCAATAACATAAACTATATTTGCTATGTATTATTATATAATATGTTAATTGCATCTTTGTTCATAAAAATACAGTTTTTTTCAAAATAAGTATAATTGAGCATTTGAGGCTAAACTTAAGTTTTAAACATTTGCCTGGTTGCCGTATAACAAACTGGCCTTTTTAACATACATATTCCTTTTGTTGTTCTCTGCATCAGCTAGCCGTGAAGGAACCACCTGCAGCTTTGCAGACCCGGCCTTCGTTGTGTACTCATCTGTGGCCTCATTCTATGTTCCATTCATCGTAACGCTGCTGGTGTACGCCCAGATCTGCATGGTTCTGCGAAAACGTGGAAGACGGACCGCCCCACCTCGTCGACACGGTCTGTTCACACAAAGTGGAACAGAAGCAGGAGAAGGTCGACACCGGAAGGTACACTTCTCAGTATGATGAGGTCTTTTTATTGAAATAATAACTTTTGAAAACCATTAGATTAATTCACTTATGCACATTTTTTACATCTAAACTTCATTGGAAGAATCCATAAATGCTTATTATTCATTCAACTGATCAGAAATATCTGGTTAATGTGCAAAACCTGAATGTTTCTTTGCAACTTACTGTTTTTAATGAAAGTATATTTTACTTTATCCAATTTAAGGGTCTTATTTTTTTCCACATTTTAACTTTCTTGCAACTGAATTTTGACTTTGTGTATTGACGCACCGTCCAGATTGCTGGGATTGGCTGCAGTTACTCACAACCCTTCAGAGGCATCATATATGCCTTCACAGTTCAGTCATCTCTGTTTTTTGATATTCAATTGTAATTTATTTATTTATCTGAATATTTAGATTTTTAACAAATGAAAGTAGTCATAATTTTTACATTGTGCAAAAAAAATCTAAATAGAAATCTAATAAAATCTGATTTAGTTGTACTTAAAAATAGATCCATTGACAAACTATGCTCTGCTATGCTATTTAAAGGAAATAGTCAACTTTGGGTAGAAAATAGTTTCTTTTTTTAAGCACTGGTTTATGTTTTGCCACCATTTAACCCTTTAAATAATATTGTTTTTATTTTCCAACGAGGTTGTATTTAAACAATAATTTAATTATTAATGTAATATTAAAAAATGCAAAAGTTGGCCTAGTTAAAATAGTGTTATTACTATCTGGGGATTAGTTTAGATACTTTGCACAGTAGTACATGTAAATATATCCTTGAACGCCTCTAATCCTCCAATTCCCCAATACTCGAATAGACAGTAAAATAAAGCTGCACATGTCCCAAAGCTCTGCCTGGTGTTGAAACATTGAAGCAGTCCGGTATTCTGTCAGGACAGGATGCATCCTGAGGTCATGACCTTTTATTTGCACTTGATTTAAGGTCAATGAGGCAAATAGTTCCAGAGATATAGCCAAAAATCAGATTTTCTGTGCATAAAGCGCCACCTGGTGGGGAAACCATACATCCAATAATTGTGAAATTTGCTACAGGTTGTCCTCTTGGGGATATTAACAGGTACACCGAGTATCAAAATCTAATTGTCAAAATTGTTCGAGTTATGTCGTTCACACAAAGGATATCCGGTGGCGGGCGTGATGAAACCATAATATCCCTGACACTCCGCGTTCGGAATGTAATTACAAGCCCATGCACACAAATTAGGAAAAATGCAGTTGCTTTTATTAAAAAGTTAGTGTTACTGACTTCTGACATTTGCTTCACTTTCACCCTAATGGCCAAATCAGACCATCTGGCCATGTTAATTCACATAGTTCATAATATTTGTCCTTTTCATTGTAAACTGCTTCCTTCCCTTTTCAGAACAAGTGCACGCAACCAGAAGATGTGAAGTTATGTACCCTGATCCTCAGACCTGCCACTGCAGGCCCGCAACGCAAAAAAGTGGTGAGTTTCATGACCAATATCAGAGCGCAGTTTGACAATGTATTTCAGCCAGTCTGTTAGCTCTGCTGTTTCTCTCTGTTTGCATCTTCCTGTCCTGCTAAATTCATAAACACCCCACTGATCTTCTTCCACCTTCTAAGCATCCAAACATCTCTTCATCCTCAAAAACCCTCTCTCACCACCTTCCTTCCTCCCTTTCTGTGTGTCAGACTCTGGTGAAGGAGGCTGTGGTTCACCCCCTTGAAGTGGAGCCAGGTCATTTCCTCCCACAGACCGAACAGAGCCTGGCCCCACCCCCAGCTCCCCAGGCCTCGACCCAGTCGGGACAGGCCCGTATTTCCTTGTCCATCTCAGTCAGTCCTGCTCCTGTTCTTCCCTCGACCGTGAAGCGATCGGTTCTGACACCCCGTCCTCCCACACTGGAGGATGGCATGAGGGGTCGCGAGGGATGGCGGGAGCGCAGCGGAGGCAGAGAGAAATGGGGCACCACCAAGGAGCGAGTGAGAGGGAGGCTGTCGCAGCAGAAGGAGCGGAAAGCGACGCAGATGCTTGCCATTGTGCTCGGTGAGAAGGAGGAAGTGCAGACTAATTGATGAGGTGTTCACATTCGGGCCATGGACTTATTTTTTATTATTTCTGGGTGTGTGCACAAAAATGCATATTAGCATGGTACAAATAAACTAGAGTGTATAAATATGTATATAAATATAAAATAACATCGAAGCAGCAGTTAAACACCCGGTTCTGTAAATGTGCAGGAGGAAGAGAGATTGGCACTGTCAGGCTTTCCAACACATATGAAACTTGAGCCAAGAGATGATCAGCCTGATTCTAACAAATACAAACACGTCTGAATAACATGAGACAACAGTTTCATCTTCATGGTCTCATCTAAAGTTTCAGAAAACAAAAAAACTCATCAGGATCTGAAGTCTCAAGATTTTCAAACTTTATTTTATTTGCTTAAAAGAAAAGTTTAAAATCTTCTGATGCATTAGCACATATTTTACATTTTATTATTTTACAGATTAAGATTTGGTCTGAAATGAAGCAACGTTTTGACTTAATAGAGGTGAAAAGTAGGACCATGTTTTATATTCTTATCTGTTATCTGCGTTGGCCTTGAAGCTGTTTCTGAATTCTTGCCGTTGCACATTGAGCTTACTCTATTACAGGACAAGTTGTTGAATCTTGAAATTGATTTTAGCTAATGTTATGGCCTCTATTATGCTGTACGTCTAACTGGATTGCATTTTGCCTTTCACAAGCTTCAACTTTTTTTTTCTTGTTGTAATTTATGCAGTCTGCATCTCAGAGGTATGAAGTGCTCTGTCTGTTGCTTCAGCACTTTTATGATACTCTGCAAATTACAAATGCATTGTCTGGCAAGAATATTCATTACTTATTTGTACTCAACCCTGCAAGACGTGTAGCAAATACATACACAAATAAACCCACTGACCACTGTAGTTGAAACCTCCTGTAATGCAGCATTTAACTTCTCTTCCAGCTCTTCAGGAAATACGTTTAACAAGATTTTTGCAACGTTCCTCTGATACTAAACACGATACCATCTCATGGTTGCTGCAGGTTTGGGAGCAGCGCTGTCCTGTACGGTCACAGTCTGCCACGGGTACACTACTCATTGAGTCCTGGTGACTGTGGATGTGCAAATGCTGTAAACGTACAGAAGCCAGAGTGCATTTATTATGGTGAAAGTATTTTTAAAAGACAAATAGATATGATGACGGATCACTAGCGTTACTTAGGTTTGCTATGATGTGAATGCATATTTGTTTAGTTTTATCGTCCACATCAGTTACAGCTTGCAAGTTACTTTCATGAAAACATTTCTTAGCTGCCAGACAGTAAGCGAAGCAAGAATTTTACACAAAAAGCGGCAAAAGTTGCCACAACAATGTAAACTCTAATATCAAGTACTTTTTAAGAGAAGAAATAGAAATACTGTGTTCTTAAATCCACCCCTGCATGTGTATATTATTATTTTTTGGCCAATCATGTTTGAGTCCTGCATTTCAGTTTCAGGTCAGAGTCCTGCATTGAACTGAAATGCAGGACTCAAACATACATGGCCAAAAATAAACCAAGAGAGCTTTTCTTCCACTGTCTCCACAACTTTCCTAAGCTAGAAAGCTTTCCACGGTACGAAGTGAAAATCCAGACAACGCTGCTTAAGTAGTTGTAAGAGGAGGAACTCCATGCAGACCCAGTCAATCTCTTTCCCTGAATAGAAAATCTAATTAAAAAATTGAGCACAATCTGTCGTTTGAATGGTTGAGTGCGTTACGGTCTGCATAGACGATACTCTCCTCTTCTTTGCACAGCAAGCCACTTAATTTTGGGTGCAAATTAGAATAGATCCTGGATTTCACAGTTTTCACCACATTCTCACTCATCTGAGAATCGCAGAAAAGAAAAGTTCCCCACCTGTCCAATACTGTTGACGCTATGCTGGCAGCTTCTTTTCTCATATTTGTTGCTGAATGTGATCTTCAGCTGCTTTTCCCCATCTGCTTCAAAGCTCTACATGTTCCGCACTCAAACCCTCTGTGTGCCTTCCTCTCATGAAGTCATTAAATGGGTTGCTGTACACTTGTTCTGTCATCATGAGGACATTTTCACTCAAAGAACAGCTGCTCACTGCATGTGTTATGTTTTTTCCTCTTGTCTCAAAGGTGTGTTCATTATCTGCTGGCTACCTTTCTTCCTGACCCATGTGCTGAAGGCGCACTGCAGGAGCTGCTGCATCTCTCCCTCTCTCTACAGCGCCGTCACCTGGCTGGGATACCTCAACAGTGCTGTCAACCCCGTCATCTACACCACTTTCAACATTGAATTTCGCAAAGCCTTTATCAAGATCCTGCACTGCTAAGCCAGACACACGAAAGGCATCAGGTGTCAAAATGAATAAATAAACAAAAGCTTGACTCCGGGGGAGATTTGAGTTGAGAAAGTGTAAAAGAAGAACGTAAAGAACTCTGTGGCAGTTTGACATAAAGGATATAGGACTGAGACAGTAATCTGGAAGAGTGATAAGACAAGGTGGTCCTGGCTTTTGGGGACATTTGTGACGAGAAAATGGAACCAGCAGCTCAAACAGGAGTAAACAAAAGACAAAAAAAGTATGCAGAGAGAAGGAAAGCTGGCACAAAAGAAACAACAAAAGAGAAAAAACAACAAAAGAGACTGAAAAATTATTAAAGAAGCTTAAGATGGGGTTATAAAAAAAGTGTATCCACCAGAATAGTATAGTTTACACTGTG
>JBAMHX010000007.1:6873449-6889202 GCA_037177515.1 Pseudomugil tenellus | reverse complement strand
ATCTATCTATCTATCTATCTATCTATCTATCTATCTATCTATCTATCTATCTATCTATCTATCTATCTATCTATCAAAAGGGGGATTGGTGGTAGTGAAGTCATTTTTCAGGATGCTAATGCCTGCACGGTGAAAAAATCCTGCACATTTGTCTTACAGAAAACATCTGAACTCTGACATGACCAGTGTTACCTGTTTTTCTTTTAAGTCAACACTTGAAAGAAATTAAACTGTCATAAAAGTCAACAGAAATGCAAGGAGATGCTAAATGTTTGTTTTGCTTCATATGCTCCTTTTAAAAATACTTACACAGGTAAACGGACACCTTGCAGCTCATTTTTTTCATCATATTTGGGGTTACTACACTGTGCTAAAACACAGTGAGTGTGTCACCGGGGCCCAAAATGCTTTCACCCTTAAGAATCATCCAACCATCCTACAGAAAAGCACAAATAAAGCGTCTGAATGAACTTAAACATCATCGTATTTATTCTGTTTCATGGGAGCTTTTGGGTGGAAGTTTTAAGCAGACTCAGCTTCAGAGCGTGTTGGCAGTATGCCCGGGTGTCCCCACAATGAGAACCCGCTCCAGTTCCCAGAATAGAAATCCCATTTCACTGCTGGACCTGAACGGAACTCTTTGCAGCCTGCACAGCGCGCGCGCGCACACACACACACACACACACACACACACACACACACACACACACACACACACATAAAAAAGAAACAGCGGTGTGAAGTTTATCGGCCGCAAAGCGTCACGAGTTGTTGGTTTGTCTACACACACACTGTGAGTCAGTATCCGCCTCCGTCGTCGCCCTCCTGCGCGTGATTTCAGCGCAGTCTCACCTGTTGGCGCCGCTGAAACCGCTCGCGCTGAGCTGTCAGTTCTCTGGGAAGGACCCAGTCAAACCAGGAAAGATAGAGAAAGAGGAAAAGGGGGCAACAAAGCAGCTGCCAGCTTCACAACGAAACCTCAGAAGTGGTTGCATCTCGCGTGCCGGTGTGTGTGTGTGTGTGTGTGTGTGTGAAAGTGAAACGGTTTTTAAAAGTTCGCTGAATTGACGCTTCGCTCGCGGGTTTGTTTGGTTCCACCGGTTATGAATGCAAGGACTCACATCTTCATGAGTTTAGGTCGGAACACGTCTTCCAGGTAAGATGTTTTCTTTCTTTTGCGCTTTTCAGTGTTAATACAAAGTCAGAAGACCTTGAACGCAACACCGCACGTTAACAGTCCCACTGAAAACATGACGTGACAAACTTTAGATGTGTTCTTGCTGGCACGAGACATTTAAAGTCCATCTGCTCTTTTATCCTTTAGCATAATAAAACAGAGAACCTATGTGTTCAACTTTCTGATGTTTGATGCACTTATTAAATAAGATTTGTTAATAGAGAGGAACTGATGATGACGAAGGTTGATGTTTTTTTGTGTTTCGTGACCCTCACAACTAACATCTCTCTCTTTTTCTTTCCTGTTTTTAAAACATTCTCCATAACATAATAAACATTTTGACATTGTTTACAAAGACTTTGGCATATCTGGCTTATTATCTTTCTGTCATCACTCGGTAGGTAAACAGAGTGGGTGGGAGGATATGCTGTCTGGGGGCTTTTGCAGTTCTCTCAGACACACACACCTCATGTTGGTCTTCAATGGACAAATCTGTCTGAGCCCTGTGTCCTAGACTGTCATTAATGGATCACTTTTTCTTCTTTCACAATTCCCACAGTAGTCAGGCCAAAGGAATCTCGGTCAGTACAGTTAGCACCAAATGAGTAACCTGAAAGATTTTCACATATAATCCCTTAAATGCTGCTTTTGTTATTTCCATCAGTGCATTATTGGTCTTGCAGCTCTTGTTTTAAGGTCACGTATAGCTGCGTGTGTGTCCAGAAGACAGAAGGTTAGCTCCTCTGGCACCTTTCTGTGATATTTAATATATACCTGTAAGGTTGCAACTATGTGCTTACTGGGAAACATGCGCTGGGTCTTTTTTATAACGATAAAAAGTCTCATTTCTAGCTCTCGGATAATTGTGACAGCGATCAAGCATGTACAATAAGAATTCAGCGAGCATTAAATAATTACTTCATGTTTTCTGGTGGCGATATATTTGTTGATTATGGAGGCGGCTCGAGTGTGACCATCATTATTTCATGAATGCCCATAAAAAGACCCACCCTGCCTTTACTTTGAAGGACATACCACAGCCTTATCTTTCCATGTCCATGCCAGGCTAGGTTAGGTTGCCTTATCCTGCAATGGGGGGGAAGAGGGGTGAGCAGGTGTATTTGAACTCTTTCTGAGAAATGTACACGCAGCCCATTTCATGAGTAAAACACATTTCAGTCAAGTGATCTCACTAAGTTAGCATAACTTCATTGTTTTCAGACTCGTCCAGCAGCTTTTAAACATGTTTTTGTTTTCTTGCATTCTGTCTGATACTGTGGACAATAACATTTTCTAAATGCAGTGGCTCTCAAACGAGAGAATTTCCAGATACGTTTTTTTTTTAAAGTAGCTTGCATTTAGTAAATAAATGTTGGGTTTTTAATATTGCTGTCAAAATAAAAGAAATAAATCTGTGAAATTTGCATCTTGATTTTGAAACACCTTTATGGATAAAGAAGAAAATGACACACGTGCCCGATTAAAAATCACACAAGTGTGGGTTGCAAACACCAGCGTATGTTATCTTGGTGGTTGTGGCTCCTAAAGCTTCTGAACCAGCAGTCGAATCCTGTCTTACTACGGTGTGCTGTTAACGTTGTCCCCTGTGAGAAAATATAGCCTACACATGCAAACATACAGTGGTGGAAATGGTAATCATAGCAGTGAGAGAGAACTTCATCATATTCCGTTTGGGTGCATACAAGTTTGGAAAAGAGAGTATTTACACACTGAGGTGTAACATTCGTGCATCATTATAGTGTTAAAAGCAGTAGCAGTAGCATGTGGGGACAACTGCTAATGTACGGGCTTCCTGCAGGACTATCTTTATATTTAACTGAGCGAGATGTTTTGCCAACACGTCCAAATGATCTCCAGACTTTTTTCTGCCACTTTTTCACTGTCTAGCAGTAGCAGCTGGATGATATCCAGGTCTTTCTGCTTTCATCTGCTTAGCTAGCTCACAAACTTAAAGTGGGATGAGCTTCCTGGTCTTCAGAGCCGGTAGAAGCCTCGTGTTCTGCTAGAGAGAAGCAATGTGATCAGTAAAAAAGGGGAAAATGACTTTTCCACTCTATTAACTGCACATATGATAATGATAAGATATCAAATCTGTTATTGAACTAATTTTTTTTCTTTAAATGAGCAGATTTGCTTTAATTGAAGCTTCATCCACAAACTATCTGAAGGGGTAGTAGCTGTTTTTACTCTCACGGCCTTTGCAGATCAGAGGCAGCCACTAGGGGTGTCGGGAAGAGGAAAAAGTTGTTATTGGAGTTGCTAATGCCGCTGTGTGTGTGTCACTCTGTACACCACAGTTCAATGCTCTGGACATTCCTGCTACTGATAAATCCCTCCCACGTCAACATTACAGTCTATCTCCCCACTTTAGCTAACAGCTTCAACTGATTAAAGAGATACGTTTTCTTTTGTTGAAATGTTTTATCTGCATTTAATAATAATATTAGATACTTTATTAATCCCTGAAGGGAAATTCAAGTTTCTAGTACAGCCAATGTTTTAAGGTGCAGCCAGCCTGAAGCGGCACGCCTTTGTGGCAGATATTGTAGTGTCATCATGAAATCTTATACTCAGCACTCATGAAATTAAACTGAACTTAATGCTTGAAGTGATTATGTGTATCCGTTAACTTAGAAATCCTCTGAATGAAACCTACTACAGCAGAGATTAAAACTATTTGTAATTACTCAAAGTCTTATAAAAGGCTTTAGAAAATCTGTTTTAGTCAGTTTAAGTTTTATTTAATAAATAATTTACTGCATCTTGTGTCCCAGAAAGTTCTCACTGTTTATGTTTCAAGATGGTTCACAAAAAGGAATTAAAACTAATATTTTGGTCCTCACTATAAGGGGTGCAGATAAAGCAACATGACGTATTACACTGTGACAATATTTAATGAGAACTAACTTGTCAAAGTTAGAAGGAGTGTGCGGAAATGGCGAAGTACAGTACAAACACCTTGTAGTAACTGTTACGCATGGAGGCGATGGAGAGATTATTTGGGCTTTTCTTGCAAATACAGAATGTTTTTGAGTCAAGCATGAACTCCTCTATATGAAAAACCAAAGAGAGTCAAACAGGAGAGCATCTGTCCAACAGTTTGTCGAAAAGCGGGTCATTTAGCAGGAACATTATCTCAAGCACAGCACTAAATCTATAACAGAATGACTGGAAACAAAAATCATGAAGATGTTGCAATGAGCCAAAGTTCACACCTCAATCTGCTGTGAAATGCTTATTTTGGATCTTGAGTGCAGTTTTTAACAAATGCATAGAAACATCAGTGAAATGAAGCCAATCTTTCTACCACATTGAGAGTGAATAATAACATCATGCAGCTCGCACTGATTCCACTTTGCTATTTATTTATTGATGGGTTTTAGTATCTCCTATTTCTTTCTTTAACCTCAGTTGTATCAATAATTGGTTTCTTGTCAGTTGTCCTGAGTTTTTAAACTTTGTTCTCATGTTAATATGAAGAATGACAATAAAGAACCATGTGAGCTTTTTTGATATAGGAATGATTATATAACGTTATTTTTTTTATAAAAATGTCTCGACATCATAGAGTTTAGTTAATTTTTCACACAATACTTTTGTGGTTTTTCTTAGTTTTTGTTAAATAATGACACATTGTTGTTAATAATGTTAATAATTTTTAAAGCTGACAAGTGAAACGCAGTTTTTTCTTTTTGACATGACTGCGTCTTGTGTCTGCTGCTTACAGGAAAAGTTTCATGGTAACCCAGGGATTGGTTCCCATCGGCGCTGAGTCAGCTCACTTTCATTTCCAAAAGTTTGGTTACTTACTTTCATAGTGTTTTTTTTTTTTTTTTTTTTTTTTTTTTTAAAGTTTAATCGTGTAGATGTTTCTGTTTTAGTTTTTTTGTTTTGCCTTTTTGTCTTTGTAACATTTAAACCAGCTATCAGAACCATTTTAATCATAGTAAAACACAGTAAGAAGGTCGCTGGTTCGAGCCTCAGTTGCCTTTCTGAGTGGAGTTTGCATGTCCTTCCTCGTGTTAGTGTGTTTTCTTTCCGGGTTTCCTCCCAACCCTCCATGCCTGTTAGGATTGTTCATTTGAAATTGTCCTTAGGAGTGAATGTGTGTGTGATTGCTTGTTTGTCTCTCTGTGATGGACTGGCGACCTGTCCAGTGTGTACCCCGCCTCTCGCCCAGTGATTGCTGGGAAATGCTCCAGCTACCCGCGAGCCTTCATTGGAATAAGCTGTACATATAATGGATGGATAAAACTAGTTGCGTCTGTTATTTATCTGAGTGAACTACATGATTTGACCTTAAAGCTTCTTCTAATTTGGCGTTTACCTTACAACGCCTCTCTACAGGCCAGTTGTGCTACCATGTTCCACTTGTGACATGTTTTCCTAGTTCCCTTTGCTGAAGGCTCGGTGACACGCTGTAATCAGCATTCACACCCACACAGGGCATGCCATCGTTTGAGCTCTTTTGTCCTGAACATAGCTGGTGGAATATGTTGTCAGAGTTGACTTTATGGTTTTGTGTGCATGTGCTTTGCCTCTCAACAATGAGGGGTCCAGAATGGGGGCAAGGTCATTTCAGAGGTTTTCACTGTGTTTTTGCTGCCATCATTTAGTCAATGTTGAATACGATTTGCTTCAGGATATATTTGAATAAAACAATGACACTAAAAGCTGTAGTACAGTTATATGACAGGAAAGTACAGAACATGCAAAATGAGCTCTTCATTGTTTAGTTTACGTTTATTTGATTCCATATTATACAATACTGTACATTTTCTAAAGTCTGAAGAAAGGGAAAGAAAGTAGTCATCACATTTTCAGGTTGTCTCTGCCTGAGCTTTAGACTTCACAAGATCTTTACAAATGCAGCTCATCAGAGGTTTGTAACATTTTGAAACTTGAGTGCAGAAGTAGAAACGAGAGCTCACCAGCCTGACGATGTGTGCTCTAACTTTACATGAGGTTAGTGGCTAAATGACATAGACAGTGTTCATAACAAACCTAAATAACTGCTAACGTATGCATGGTGTGTGCAGTAGAGCTCTGTTTTGTATCTTTGATATGGGTCATTTGGTGTGTTTGATTATATGGGAAAAGTTTGAATCATTTTGATCTGTGTTAAAGAAGCATAATGTAACCTAAAAAAATACTTTTCTGATTTGTTTTGTTATTACAATGGGATTTAATATGTACTCTTTTGGAGCCACTGTCACACAGTAGCGTCCTGAGACTGAGAAATCGCATTTTACATCTTTTGCTGTCAGGATGCTGTGTCACTACAGCTGAGTTTCATTTTACACACCGCATCACATGCTAGCAACTGGATACCAACACACTAGCCGTTTGTCTTTCTTCTACCATCAGTACATGCGTCGTGCCCGATGGGGTGTGAATGCTGATTCATTAAAGAAATGCAAGACATCAGTATCGGACGGATAAAAGAAAGGAAAGTTAGAAATAAGGCAAATTAGTATTTTACTGACTTTTACTTTCTGGAGAGAGCTCAGAGTACAGGTAGGATACAGTTCTGACGCCCCCCTCCTGCCCATGCCCATGAAAAGGCCAACAAAAATACAACATAGCAACCACCATTGTGAAGTCATAAATATAAGGCAGCATATTTTTATATCAAGATGTATTTGCGTTTTTCAAAACTACGTAACAACTTCTTTTTGTACTGATTATTTTTAATAATTTGAATGAAGAAATCAATAAATGTGCACCAGAATTTATATTGTGATTGACTAGAAATAATAAAAAAAACATTTAGGAAAGAGCTGCAGCAAGTTTCCAAAATGTTAACACAATATTTGGACACAGAGAGTTACAGTTTTCACATGAGGAGTTATATGTTAGTCTGAAATGGACCCAGAAGGCTCCTTAAGGTTTCATATGTTATTTCTATCCATGTTGCAGAACATTATGGTAAATGTATGAATAATTTTTAAGTAGCTTTCATTACAGAATTGACCAAATAGTTTCAACTACTTCTGATTTATACAGAGCAGATGTAGAAATAATCAGAATTTGTGTAATTTTTGTGGTTATTGACCCACATATCACCATCTGTACCAACAGAGCCAGCAAATGAAAGCAAACACGACCCAGAATAAGAAAGCTAATCCGTTATTACTCACAGATGGATGCTGAGTTCACTATTGTTTTATAAGTTACTCAGTTTTTTTCTGAGCTCTCTCCAGCAGTTAAAGCTAGTCTGATGTTTATTATTATTGTTCTGTTTCTGAAACACTTTCTCTTCCCCATTTCCTTTTTCTTTTTTCCACTATCAGTTACGTTTATTTGAAAAGACTTCATTGTTCACATCAACAGTGTTAGGACATGGAATATGGTGTGTCACTGCAGGCTGGAGGCCCTGGATGCTTCATGGCAGCGTTAGGCCCCGGAACCTGCATTAAAAAAGGTTGTTATGCATAGTCAGATAAGTTTAATTAAAAACTGCTCTGAAATTGCTTTATGATAATTATTTAACCATGTAAAGCAATAGAACCTTTACATAGTTTTCAAAAAGCCTAAAAAAATTAGATAAAAAAGTGAAGGGTAAACATTAGAACTTGTTCACTAAACACAATGACAAAACATGAAGGAAGCATGCAAATGTTGCAGAAATGGTGTTTAATTAAAAAGAAACACAGATTTGTGGTTCTTTCTTAAACTTCATGAAGTTTAAATGTTGATTGATAACCTTTTAGAAGAAGAAGTGTTACCAGAGGAGGATTTATAAGAGAAGAGTAAAAGAGATGGTAAGAAAAAAGCAGCACAAACACAATTTTTATCTGTATTTTTTCATAATTGCTACAAGCCAAAGTCATAATTGAGAATACTGTCAGATGTTATGATTTTTAACTTTTACAGGAGTCTTGTTCTGTTAAGCTTTTGAAGAGGCAAACAGAGTTGCAGCTAACAAAATGTTCCACATGAAATCCAGTTTGTTGGACTGAGTCACTTCTGGACAGACTGAACATGGACTGACCTGCGTGTTGAGATGAGCTGAGACTGAGCAGCTAATATAAATGGAGATATTTGAAGCTCCTCTGGAGTCTCTCAGTGAAAGAATTAGAGATAAGACTTTGCTGATGTGAGCACATGGTGATAAGAAGAATTCCTCTCGCCTCTGTTGCTCTCTGTGTGTGTTTGCTGTTCTTGCTGGTTGCTGTTTTTTCTTATTGATCGCTGGTACGGTGTGTTTTGCATCTAACATGATCTGCTTCAGAGCTTATGGTTCTGTCCTGTGTTTCTGAAGGGGTTGTCCTTGCATAATACATACACAGACATGTGCACTACATGCAGAGCTGGATCAGGCTCACTTCTTTCTCCTATCTGGTTCTCCAGAGGCCTTCCCTCCCTGCAATCAAGTTTAATTATTTTGGGCACAAAACTGTGTTTTGTTCTTTGATCTGGCTTGAAGGCTAAACTTTTCCTTATTTTTTCCCCTTGCATCTGCTTTTCTTTCTTTTACCATCAGTGCATCACATCAGTGTTTGTTTTGTCTTTTTGTTTGCTGCATATGAAAAACCAGTGTGTTCACATGGACTTTACTCATGAATTTCTGTCTTCGGCTCCAGCGTTGATAGAGTATCTTACTGGACTTTAGTTGGAGGTCAACCACTAGCACTGATGTTCGGATAACTATTTAACTCACTATGAAACTCTTTTCCTTTTAATAGAAGTCAGGAGTTTTTTCTTTTTCTTGCCTACAGCAGGTGTTCACAGAATGAAGCAGAAAAAGTTGGTGATTGATGCAGAAAAACATTGTAACGAAACTACTCAAAGCATTCTCCACCATGGACTCTGGTGTTGTTTCCGTCTCTGGTGTAGTTTGTGTTGATTTCTCCACAAACAGAATGTATCACAGTTTCCTAAATACCTTTTTGTGATTTTGAAAATCACTTTTATTAAGCTTTTATTTACATTATGTGCTTTAAAACAGTTTCAAAAGCTGGTTTAAATAGACATTTAATACAGAAATCCAAGACGTGCCTGCTTATTGATCTGCTGGACAACATTTCCAAGTATGGCTTTTGCCACACTGATTTTAATCTTTCTGTTAAGTGGTCGCCTTTAATTTAATCTGATTGTTATGTAACATCTGTGTGTATTTGTTTTTCTTTTGGAAATTTTTCTTTTAAAACTGCTCCAGATCTTTGCATTTAGCAACATATGCTCTTTTATTTATATTGAATATGTGTTCTCTGTCTGCTACCAAATATTTCTTTGAAAAATGTACATTTCTGTAGCTTATATGTCCTGTATTACGAGATACTGAGTATTCCAGCTGGCAACAGCATGGAAAACTGTCATGGTCCATTAATGGATCTTATCTATTCGGTATGTGTTTATTATCTGCAGCTATCTAATGAGTTGTATGCACTGTAAACTTACTTTGTTCACCATAAACTAGACGGAACAACTGCGTTTTGCATATTTAGCTCATTGCAATAAAAAAATACTCTACTTCCTTCTGTCCTCTGCTCTCTCTCGCTCCATGCCTTCCCGTCTATTCCGCTTCTCTGAACGCTACTGTGCCAGTCGATGTTTGGAAGCCTTCACTCATATCTCAGTTGAATATTTATCTCTGTTCTTCCACTGGACCTTCAGTCGCTGCTGCCTAATAAGGTATGGATAGCGGGACAGAAGGGGGGCACAGAGTGAGGGGAAATTGTGGGAAAACGTTTGAATGAGAAGAATCGAAAGTATTTTCCCACAAATTGGTTTTAGTTTATGCACACGTGTATTGCTGCTGGTGTGTGTGTTTTTGTGTGCAGCGAAACCACATAAATGAGGGTGAAAGGGCAACATAAAGAGTTGCGGATAATATGATCCTGTAGGTGGACATATTCCCACATGTTGGAAAGCGCTTTGATGCAGAACTTGGTAAACAGTAGAAATGAAGACATTTGTCTGGACAAATCCACACGAATGTGAGACAAAACAAAAAGTACAATATAGCAGTACTTCAAAGTAGAGAGCATTATTCCCGTATTGTCTTTCTGCTGGTCCACATCAAAGCATCCGGAAGCTGTGTGTGGACACAGGCGTGACATGCAGACCCACAAGCCACCTCTCACATCTTTAATTCGTTTCCTTCTTTTGCCATCGTTTTCAGTTTAAAGTGAGCTGTTTTCTCTGCCACAGGCGGCTTTCTGGAAGCCTGGGGGGGATTTCTGTGTTTAGAAGTGCTTATACTGTGTTACTCAATTGTGATATCCACTCACTGAACTGTCACCTGATCCCGCATATGCTTTCAGCCGTGCTGCGGATTAAATTTCCACAATATTCACTACTGTCAACCCCCTTGCCTTAAGTCTCCCAGTATGTAGCTCCTATTGACTCCCTCCTCTGGTTTAGCCTTTAGAAATGCCCCAGCATAACATGGAAAACTCCAGGAGTCAGTGGCAGCAGGGTCTGCGGCAGCCCTGGATCCTCAGAGTGGCTGGAGGTCAGAGTCCCGCCTCTTCTGGGGCAGAGTCAGACACGGAAAGCAGCAGCACAGAGAGCGAGCAGGTAAATGAGTGAGATGAAGCTGCTGCTTGAGAAAACAGTTTGAAACTCAATCTGTTGCTGGAGATTGCTTGTGATGACTTTTGTACCTCTTTATTCCATTTCTGACTGTCTTGCATTTAAAAGGTGGAGGTGGGCTCCTTAAAGGTCCTGCCTTCGCCCTCAATGCTCCAGCACCGCATCACAGAGATCAACCAACAGAAGGAAGAACTGAAGATTGAGGTGAGAACGTTAGACGTCGTCCAGTTGAGCAAAACAAACATCAGCTTATCTGATGATGTCATAGCACGTTAGCAGCTGATTTATCCAGGTCTTGCTAAAAACATAGCAGATAAGAACATTCTGTGATGGTTTATCAACCAGTTTCGACCAGTTTTCCAAGAATCTGAACATTTACAGCTTCAGAATAATTGAACTGAGACAAACTTTTCAAAGGAACATTTAAGCATTTCTGCTGAAGGGTCTGACAGAGCACAAAGCCTCCGACAACAGCACAGCCAGGATGGAAAGCATGCATACCTCGGACTTAGAGTCTGGTCAGTAGGATTCAGCACAGTCGCATCTTCTGTCCTCCCAGTTGCAGCTGGAGATCGCCTTGCTGCAGGCAGAGCTGCAGACAGAGAAGGACCAGCTGCAGAAGCACACGCAGAAGCTGCAGGCTCTGAAGCAGGAGGTCGCACAAAAAGAGAAGCACAAACATGCAGACAGACTCAAGGTAAGAGATCACAAACAATGCTTTCTTTAAATCTCTTTATGCTTGCAGGTTCTTTCATTTCATGAATACATGTTTGGGATTCCATGGAAACGTGGGTGCAGTAATGATCCACTAACATCAACACAAGATCATGTCAATGATAACTCAGCTCTCATGCGAAAGCTTTTGGGTGTTTTAATGCACGATTGCAGACGTTTAGAAGAAATCTGCGCTAGTTGTAGAGGTAGAGCCATTGCTTTGTTATCGGTAAGATGGCTTTTTTTCTTTTTCTTAATAGACTGAACGCTTGTTTCACACTGTTTTTGTTTTGTCTGCAATTGCAGGAGCGAGAGAAGCTAGAAGAGGAGAGGTGCAGGGTGGAGGCGCTGAAGAAGAGGTGTGAGGAAAAAGAGAAACGGATTCCCAGTCAGCCAGAAAGTCAGAGAGAACAGCTAAAGCTAAAGCTGCAACAGGTGGGATGATTTATCGTAGTTGAACAGTTTATGACTATATGCTGTATAGCATGATGTGGATTGGCCTTCTTTAAAGAAACACTAGTTCGGAATGTAATATGGTCAGGTTGGTATAAAACGTTCACTTATCTGCAATCTGGTTCGGACCAAATTAGTGAACTCTGATCCGCTTGAAAAAGCGAAGTCTTGGTTCACTTGTGAATCCCGGAAGAGAGGAAGTGGTATGGAGTGCATCATAATGCATCATGTTCAAAGCTTCCCCTGCTGCTCATGATTGCTGATTCTTATACAAACTGTGTTGGGTTTGAACGTCAATGTAAAAATAGAAACACCAGAACTGCATTCATTTATTGTAGATCCATTGTTGGGTTGCCGTAAACGAGCCAGATTCCTTTTTTCCATCCTGGCTAATTGACTTCCTTCTCTCTTCAGGTTTTTTTTTTTTTTTTGGGACACTCCTCATAGCAAGCTGGTGCCATAACTGAGACACTTTCCTGGTGATTTTGTCCACTTGAGCAAAATTCAGTGTGAATCCAAACCAAACTGGTTTATTTCAATTAAACGGAGTTCACCTGAACTTTTCTGGTGTGACCGCATCATCAAAGTACTCAGCGTCCTGTTTTCTGGTTGTCAAAAAGAAAAATTAAAGGAAGTAAATTTGTAATTAGGTGGCCAGAAACGCTCTCTCTTCCATTGGAAAACGGAAATAAACAAATAATTTTCACTGCTTCAGAAATTTGAAGCTTAGAAATTTAGTAGACATGGTGATAATTTTGTTGACACGGTCCACATGTGAGAAATGCAATTTTTTTGCATGATCCAGTCTGGATTTATTGTAGAAGGAGATAGATGATGGAGATAAGATTAGATTTTACTGTGAGTTTGCTGACTCATTTCCACTTCTTCATCTTTACTGCTAGCCTTGAGATACAATATTGTTAATATTGTGGACTGCACACAACATACTTTATTAATACAAACCATGAACAGTCACCATTATGGTTTAAGTAGGGAGGTTGTCCCACCCTAAAAATGACTGGTCCAGCATCCATTTGTAATCCTGGTTACACTACTAAAGATTGGTAAATTCTTTTGGATCCACTTTAGAATTTGATTAGTATAACCCTATGTAGTCATCTGAGAATATTGCATTTCCATGTATTCTAGGTTATATATAGAGGTAGTTTAAACCACGTCCAAAGCAAGAACATTATTTTTCACATTAGCTGACGTGAGGAAAGGATTTGAACCGAAGGGAGAAGCACAACATGAAATAAAAGGAATTAGTCGTTGACAGATTAAACAGTAATTCTTGAATTTTCTTCCCGTCATGCCTTTAGGTAGAAAACTAGAAATTAGCAAAAGAGAAAAGGAAAAAAGAAGATTGACATATTGCTTGTGAAGGTTTTTATTCAGCTAGGTCATCCTGGTATCCAGCATGGGTTTAGTCAAGTCTACTGGTAACTCGAACAAGACCCCTGGTGAGTCATAACTCTCGCTGACAGTCATAGATCCTAAAAACATCAGTGGTTTCCCACTGTCTCCGTCACAGCCGTAGAAGCTTGTCTGGATGAGAATGGTACTTTGTTGAGAAACAAAAGCCAGTCTAGTTGACTTGATTCTGTCTAACAAACACCGGGGCAAATTTCTGCTCATCAAAAACTTATTTTCAATGGAGCAGTGACGTGTCTTAGTTACTATAAAAGCAAACTGAAAGAAGGCAGAATAAAAATGGCTTTGACAGAACCAGTTGGACCAGACGTGACAGTTCTGAAGAGCTGGTTGGCTTTTAAAATTCATTTTCGAGGGTGGAAAAGAGGATCTTTTTCCTCTGGGTTACTGAGCGAAAGCCTCGTGTTATTGACCATGCAGTAATTCCAAATGTTTGTATAGCCATGGTTTGTGGGATTCCCTGAAACAACACCAGTAAGACCAATGATCTTATCTCGTTTTGACTGACTAAACCTGCTTTTGAGTAGATTTAAACCTATAGATACGTTTACCTAATCATTAATGCAGCAGCTGTTTCACAGACATTAAAGAATCATGACTAATTTAACTAAGTTAAAATCTTAATCCTCTGTTTTATTTTCTATCTAATCTCAATTAAATTTATAAATAAAGATTATTCTGAAAATGTCCTCAAAATTACGACAGCTTTCCAAATAAAGCGTAAAACTGGAACTGATACACAGTTGGCTCTGTTGAAGGATATCACTATGTCTCACAAAGGGTGTGTTCACACCACTGATTGTTCACGACCTGCTCAACCTGATGTGTCATTGTTTTATGGGTTATACACACACCCACACAGATCGTTGGCCTGTGTGTTCATCCGCTAAATGTGACTCAACAAGAAAAGAGACCACTCTTTTAAAGGCAATGTTTCATCATAATGTTACTGGAGTTAAGCAGCAGGTTTTTAATATGTGTTGAAGCATGTCATTTGTTTGGGAAAAGGATTTTAAAACAGGTTTTGCAGAAGTTGCTTTAAAAGAGAACAGCATACAAAAAAATGAGCGCGTCATGTTGCACAAAAGAAAAAGTGGATGTTGTTATCAGTTGGTTTGTTTTTTCATCTGGATTTGCACTTTAAAACTTTTCATTTAAAACTTTAAAGTGGTAAAATCCCCAAAAGGTCACCAGTTACCACATATTGTATTTTCAAACACTCAATATCGTGCATATGGACTGTTGTGCTGTGGATTAATTGCTTCCTGCTTTTCTTGTGAACTGATTTCAGCGATCCACTTTTCTGTTTGGTTTGGAGAAACCCAGATCCAGCAGCCAACGGCCGGGCTGGTTTGTGGTCCGTTTCCCTGTTTTCTTTATTTTGGCCGGCGCCCCTTTCTCCTTGATAATTGTTGGTTTACATTAAACTTCCTTTTGAAATGTTGCAGTTTTGATGGTGGTCTTAAGTGTGCTTCGTTTTGTGTTGAGCCATGTTTTTGTTCTGGACTGTAATAAGACAGCAGCCCCCCCCCCCCACCCCTCCCTCGAGATACTGACAAATGTTCCTCGTCAGTGCCTAATCTATTGAGCCATGAGCTCCACTTGCCCTCGTGGAGTCCAGTACATTTCGAAATACGGGCCCCTATGGATCTGATTTGTTTGTTCAACAGTTTACAGTGATTTGAGTTATAAAAATAACTGGAAAGACTTTGAAGTACAGGGTGTTTTAATAGAATCCCGGGCAAAAACAAAGCACAGTAAAGCAATTTATGATTAAGAAGAACTTTGAATGGGTGTAAAAGACAGAAGTAAAACATTTAAAGCAAACAAAGAATAAAAGATCAAAAACACAAAGCAAAACCATGCAAAGCCAATGCTTAAACCCTGTACATCATACATAAAGACATTTTAAAAGAGATGAACCTTCATTTGTGATTTAGAGGAAGACATTTTTACAACACAGAGTTGCAAAGTGCTTCCAGAATCAGACAAGAAGCATGTAAAAGCGTAAACACAGGCTCACAAGGGAGCTGGATTATATATACCTGATCGTAGAAGTACATTTGATGCAGACATGAGCTTGATGACTCGCTTTACAACTGAACCACAAAGTTTTTTTAAATTCCATTTTTCTGTAATCACTGCAGGAGAAGGAAGCAATGGAGGCTGCTGTTCGGGCTTTCGAGGACTGGGAATTTCAGGTTTTGGAGCAAGAAAGTGGCTTTGATGAGGATGAGAACATGGTAGAAAGGCGGAAGGAGGACGATGGTGAGCTGGAGAAGGAGCTCTCATGTCAGCTGCATGTGGTGAAAACTGCACAAGTAAGTACAGTGGTTCAGAGCTATTAGAATTATTAATAAAGCAACATATAGAGAACATACAAATCGGCTTTTTATTCATCTAAAAGCTCTCAA
>JBAMHX010000007.1:6861778-6873349 GCA_037177515.1 Pseudomugil tenellus | reverse complement strand
AAACCAAAACCTCAATTCAATTCCAAACAAATAACCAAATGGCTAAGCAGACAAAGGAAATAGCTAATGTATTTAATTATTATTTTACTAATATAGGACCTAATTTGGCAAATGACATAGTAGATCCTTCCCAAGCTGATGATTTCTTAAGGAAAATACCTCAATCTGATAAGACCCAATTCCTCCAAGCTACTGATGAAAATGAAGTACTTACAATTGTTAAAAAATGTAAGTCAAAAAGTCTATTGACTGGAATGGACTGGATATGTCAATGTTAAAAGAAATTATTGAATGTATTCTTAAGCCAATTACCTATATTTTTAACATGTCGTTAAAGTCAGGAATATTTCCAGAAGGAATGAAGGTCGCACAAGTGATTCCTGTCTATAAGGCTGGGGATAAGCAGGAATTTTTGAACTATAGACCTATTTCTATATTATCACAGTTTTCTGGAGATACTGGAGAAGTTATTTCATAAAAGGTTATATGATTTTGTAGAAAGGTACAACATACTATGTGATCAACAATATGAATTCAGGTCCAAGAGGACGACAACATTAGCATTAGTGGATCTCATAGAAAAAATCTCAAAAACAATAGAAGATAAACAATATGCACTTGGGGTATACCTGGATTTAACCAAAGCTTTTGATACTGTTAATCACAGATTATTGTAAAAAAAATTGTTCAAATATGGAATTACATGTATTGCACTTTCCTGGATTGGTAGCTTTTTGGACAACAGATCCCAATATGTCCACCTTAACGGTTTTAACTCCCAATTGCAGCCAGTGACTTGCGGGGTCCCGCAGGGGTCAGTGCTGAGTCCTCTGCTGTTTATCTTGTATGTTAATGACATCAGTTTAGTTCCAAAAAAACTTCATTTAATTCTATTTGCCGATGACACTAATATATTTTGCTGTGGTCAGAATTTACAAATATTGTTAGATACTGTTGAAAAAGAATTAATAGTGTTAAAGAAATGGCTTTAGTTCAATAAATTAACTTTAAACCTTCATAAAAACCAAATTTAAAATTTTTGGAAATTGTGCCATTAATGTAGATAGAAACTTGATGATAATGACATAGAACAAGTGAATTAAGTGAAATCGCTTGGAATAATTATACAACATAAACTTAGTTGGAAACCTCACATAAACCATATTAAAGCGAAAATATGTAAATCTCTGGCAATAATTTCCAAAGTTAAAATGTTTTTGAACGAGAAAAATGTATATCTTCCGTACTGCTCTTTGGTTCTTCCTTACATGACCTATGGTCTAGAGGTATGGGGAAACACATACCAAACAAATTTAAATTCTATTTGCATAATTCAAAAAAGAGCTATTAGAATTATTAATAAAGCAAAATATAGAGAACATACAAATTGGCTTTTTATTCATCTAAAACCTCTCAAATTTAAGGACTTGATTGACTTCAAAACTGCACAATTTATGTACCATATAAAGACTAATAAGATGCCTATTCATACCCAGGGACTGTTTAAAAAAAGAGAGTACGTTTACAATTTTCGAGGGAGTGAAATGTTCAATAAACCTTATGTAAGAACTAATGCAAAGAAACACTGTATTTCTGTTGCTGGGGTTAATTTATGGAATAAGTTAGAACAAGGACTAAAAGATTGTTTAACAATAATTCAGTTTAAAAAAATGTTTAAAGAAAATGTTATAAAATCTTATATTGAGATAGAAGGCTGTATGCAAGCATAAAAAGGCTGATGAATATTTTGGTTAACCCAGTGGATTGGGATAGGGGTGCTGTCTGAAATACTGGGATGTATATGTTACATAAACTTGCTAGTAAGCTGAAAGCGTGAATTCAGTGATAGTAGCTGTTAATATTGTTTAAGTTAAAAATGTACTAAAGGGAGGGCAAAATAAGCTGAGGCTTCAGCCTATTCCTTTTTAGACTTATTAGACATTTAAATGGTATTTTGTTTCTGCTTTTTTGTTAATAATGTCTGAATAAACTTAAATAAACTGAAAAGTCCAAACATTTCACAGCTGCTTTCTGACATGTTAGTCTGCAGCTTATCAGCATGTTATGTGCTCCATGTCCATGTTTGCTTTCCCTCTTTGGGCAAAGTCTTGATGTCTGACTTCAGTATAGAGCAGAGACAAAAACCACACATCTACATAAGATTTCTTCTTTGATCAATTAAACAGAAAGTACCAAGTACTTTGCAATCACTGAAAAGTGAAAAGTCAAACATTTGTCTTCTTCATGCAATAATCCTGATTACTTAAAATGATCATTAAAGCAGTAAATCTTTCTCTGAAGCTGTTACTAAGTATTTACATACTGCACACAACATCTTAAGTTTTGCATTTGCAGGCTTCTCATGATAACACATTTCGCTGGGCGATTGTCTCAGAAATAAATGATAATATTGTGCTAAGCAATTAATGTTTTTTTAGACAATTTTCCAGTAATATAATATATTAAATACTATTTAATATTTTCGAAGAATAAACATTAATTTATAAATAGCTTTTAGATATAGCTTGATGGCGTGTTTATGGTCTTTCAGGGTTTCAGCTGTGTGGTTTTCTGATCTTTAAACACTTGGAGCTCATGTAAGGGGTGATGTTTTAACTTGAATTGCTCTCATGCACTGTGATGCACCGTTGCAATCCAGTTTTTGGTAAAGAGAGAGAAACAAGAAACTAAAATTATTGCGTCTGGCAAACTTAATGTGCTCATTTTTTCTTGTCATTGACTTATTACTTATTGCAACAGGCCTATGTATTCAATAATGTAGGATGCACACAGATGTATTTAACCTCTCCTTTAAAGATGATGGTTGTTGTTACAGTTTAAGACTTGCTCCCCCTTTCTTTTCTCCCCCTCATACGCATGAACCCTTTTGTCACCCTGAGTCTGTCATGATTCAGTGCAGGGCGGCTTAATCATGTCAAGGCCACCATGAGCGAAAACGTCAGAACAAGACAGAAGGAAAACAAAAAAGATGGATAATATGAGGTAGATAAAACACATGAGGAGATTTGGAAATGTGTAAATGACTTGCAACTTTAGCTAAAAGAAAGTCATGGCAACATTTGGAATATGATTGTTATTTTGTCCTTAAATCCCCACAATTCAGGATCATCAAATGGCTCAAAGAAAATTTGTCAGAATTCTTTAAGTAATTTAAAAAGGCCTGGGACACATTTATGCATGTTTTTATTTTAGCCTACATTAATCATATAAGTTAATTTTAAGTTAATAATCTATAGAATTTACTCAATCTGATCATTATGTGTTTCTGGTTGTCACTTTACAAGGTACAAAATCTTCTGTGCTTGTAAATAATCATTTTGGAGGCTTTAATGATGGATGTACAGACCAAAATTAATGGATCATACATTATTTACCAGATCTTGTATATTGGATGTTTGTAACTTTCAGTCTTACAATATATAGTGAGATCCGAACCTGAACTGGAGAAGGATCTGTTAAGTTTCAGGTAAAAAAGTGCCATCCTTTCATCAGATCTTTTCCTGATTAATTATTTAGGTGCAACAAGGCATATGTTACTGTTAAATGGCTTGGCTGATGTAATGTAGAGCATCAGATTTTTAAATAACTGCAAAAAATATATTACAATAATATTTGAAATATTCCAGTTATGCATCTGTAAATGTTTAATATAAAGACGTTTAATATAAGTTGATTAAATTTAACTGAATTTAGGCAAAAAGTAATAGTATTTGTAAATATTTTAAATATTTTTATATGTATGTTAAACACAAGTTTCTGAATATATTCCATTAGATAATTGTTCCTTGTATGATTAACATCTTGCTGATATTCAGTAAAGGGGATATATAAAGTACGCTAACCTGCTGAGCTGTAAGTTTATACCACAAAGGAGGCTTTACAGTAAGATTAAATGCAATGTAAGCTCAGACAGTAACCTAGAAAGATTTTTTTTTTACGGTCGGATTTTTTTAACAGCATCAGAACTAAATTTTTGTCTCATAAATTATGTTAAAACTTTCAGTTTTCTGTGACTGTGTCAAAATAACAATTAGGGTTTTCTATCATGGTTTGACTTATTAATTAGCATAACTAGCCGTTTTTTTTACCAAAGAAAATCAAAGAGCCTTTTTATGTGACCTCGTTCAGAGCCTGAAGATAAAAGTCTGGATTTACAAAGAGAAGTCATTGTTAGCATCACACAACCCAATAACACAAAGAAAGCTTGACTGTTGAAACCACACACGCACCCAAAAGCACCTGGTCAGGTGCTCTTTAAGCATGCTGCTCACATCTGCATCAATGCCGACATTGTCATGCAGACATCAAGCTACCTTATAACTGTTCAAATATGATGCTGCAGTGTTATCACGAGTCTTACTTACACTCACAATATGTTGTACTTTAGTTCAGAAAGTCACACAAATAAGTCCTTCTGTGTTGTATTTTCAGCATGTAGCATTTCCTGTATGAAAGATGAATGCTTTCATCCACTGTCGGCTGGTGAGCACCAGATTCTGGCTCCAGAAAGTCAAAGTCATGTTTGAAAATATTTACTGCCTGTTCTGTAAATGACTGCATAATTAAATAAATGCAGTTCCCCAAAGAAATGTATTTTCTTTCTATCAAGTCATTCGTATTATTCCAGCTTCACTTTCATCCCCACGCTTGGCTCCAAATGAGCGTGTTTTCTCATTGCGTAAATGTGCTAATAATTACTTAGCCAAATACAAATTAATCGATTATTAAGTAAACACATTTAAGTATTAAATGATAAATAAAATGAGCAGCCATCTGTTGTCTGTGTTCTCGTAAGTTTGTAAACCTTATCAGGTGAAAATTGTGACCAATCAATCTGGTGACCAAAATTTCTCCCAAAAACTTTTATCTGATTAGATGTGCAGCCAGCAAACCCCCACAATGCACTGTGCTTTTCGCGAAATTAATCCATGTTGTGTTGATTCCATTCTGTATAAATGAGGATACAAGATTTTTATCACTAAAATCTTCCTTGAATAATAATTTGGACTTTACTTTGAACACATATGGCACCTGTTTGTTGAATGAAGTGCTGAATATGCCTGTAAACTGGCCCAAAACCAGTAAGAATCAAGTCTTTAACTCGTTTTATTTTCCT
Organism: Pseudomugil tenellus; assembly: GCA_037177515.1. Taxonomy (NCBI): domain Eukaryota; kingdom Metazoa; phylum Chordata; class Actinopteri; order Atheriniformes; family Pseudomugilidae; genus Pseudomugil; species Pseudomugil tenellus. The sequence goes on along the minus strand of JBAMHX010000007.1, from coordinate 6,868,212 downwards.
CCATGATAAAAATATACTTTTCTGCTGCCATGTAGGATTCCATCCAGCGTCATAGACAGCAACAATAATGTTGAATTGTTCCTGAATTAGCTAAAATATGCAGGAGGAGAAGCTGTGCCCGCGACAGATGAAGATGGCGATTGTGTGAGAGGGAAGCTAGTTGACTCAGCTGCACATTTGGCTTTACTGCATATTGATACATCATGTCTGTGTGTCACATTTAAGGCATTTTTTTGTATGGATGTGTCATTAATTGTTGATTTCTTTTAACTACACGTTATGCCCTCCAGTCACTTGTCTCCTCTTTGTGTCTCTGGTTAACTTGTACATCTGATATGCATTGTGTGTCAGATAATTCGAGCCACTTGGCTCATAGCGCTGCGTTTACTCATACCGTCATCACATCTGGCTTGTTTTCCACAATGTTACATCACAGCATAATGAACAGCTTAGGAAAAGTCATGCCAGCCAGATGAATCGGATACATCATTAAACATCGTCTGAGGGAAGGCAATCATGTGGCAGAGAACGCTGATGGGCGTCATTCTCTGAATTTTCAGGAGCGAGTCCAGTATTTGGAGAAACAGCTGAAGGAGATGGAGAAGGAGAAGGAGAGAGAGCTGAGTGCCCTGAGGAAAGAGAAGAGAGAGCTCATCCACACAACGCAAACAGTAAGAGAGTCGTGGTTTTGTTTTTACAAATGTACTAATCCTTATTGGTTTATTTAACAGTGGTATTCCTCTCAGTTAGATATATTTAGCTTAAAAAACAGCTCTGTTGGGCTGAAAAGGTGCATAAAGGGACTAAAGACACAGATTTCCTGGTGTTCAGTTTGATTTTAAAATATTGACATCGTGGCAGGTTAAACTGCATATTTTTGTCTACTTGCTGCTTATAAATATATTTTTGTACATTTAGTAAACTCACTTCCGGACCAGTTTTGCTTTTTTTATTGCTTACAGTATTTAATTTTAGAAAAACATTAAATACGTCTAAAAAAGGTCATAAATCCTTTTTCTGTCCAGCCAGACTTTTTGGTGTTTAAACCATTTTTTGTGTGTCAAGCAGCGTCCTAACTGCGTTTTTAGTTTTGTTTAATTTGCATTATTAAGGATAAAGATTTAATAGGAATCCTACTGCTGCTGTTATGTAGCAGTGGTTATTCTAGTGATGTGTTCATTTCTTTGTCCCTCAAATTTAAAAATTGGACATTTTTATTTTCCAAAATGTGCTGCAGGTAAGAAGCATCTCCCTGGAAGGGGTCACCTCTGTGTGTTGGGAATGTGACAGAGTACCAACCTGCTTCTGCATGATCAATACAGACAGTTTTTAACCGTTTTAGAAATACAATGAGTGCTTGTAGAAGTGTAAATGTCTTAACCACATATTAGCAGATCCAGCCTGTAATGTCCTTCATTTCTTTTAGCTGAAGTTTATTATTTAAGTTCAGCTCTGTAGTTTTACTGAATAAGAGAGGAAGAGATTCATTTCAGGCACAGCTTGACCTTTTTTAAAATCAGTGCAGGATATACGTCAAAGCACTGGATAAAAGGAGAAGTTTACAAGGTTATGAAGTTTTCCGATAACAAATATGAATATGTGAGTATTGTTGCAAATGATTTATGTTTTAGGTATTTTGTTGCAGGTACATTAGCACATTAGCAAATAGCACAACTTAAAAAAACAAAAAAACATAATAGCTGCTCTTTGTTTGGAGGTATGAACAGAAAAGATGCATGACTCTTTAAATCCCATCATCTCTAAACAACATAAATCACAACCCTTTAAGTTTACTTGCTTGGTTTTACAACCCATGACTTGTATTTTATATCTAGATGATCTCTAACCTTTGGGTGTGAGCTCTGGATTATTGTGATGGGCTAGTCACAGTGGTTTGAGAAACTTACTAAGATTACAGCTTATAGACCCGTGTTATGCTGGGATTATGGTCCCCTGTTCTGGGAAAAGCTTGGGTTCCTGCAGAAGGCGAGCTGAAAAAAAACACTGATTCTTATGCAACGCTATTCTGAATCAGCAGCTGGATGTGATAAGATCTCATAAAGTATTTTTATTTTATATTAACAGGGAAATTTGTAATGTTGATAACATAAAATTGCATCCGGGTTTTTTCCTGTTTATATTTTCTGCTCAGCTTTCAATAAATATAAGTCGGCTGCACATCCTCTGTACCGCCGTGTGATGCAAACTGTTGCCAGTGTTTGTGATTCACTCAGTGACTTCATCTCATTGTCGCTGCTTTGCCTTTTATCAGTTATGACGAGACCAGTTAAAATGAGCTGGAGACAAGATCTGTAAGAGGAAAAGGCAAATCAGACGTGGAGAGAGAGGGAGTCAGAGTGCAATCCCAGCTGGAGGGAGGGCGAGAAGGGACAGAGGGAGGAGTAAATGATGTGAGGGAGGGTGAGCGGTTGTGAATGTGTGTCTAGAGGCGAGCGTGTGTGGATACATGAGAGGGAGAAAAGGCAATCTGGGAGAAGATTCACATCCCTGCAGCGAGCGGTAAGAAAAAGAGGATAAATGACGTGTCGGTCTGACTGGAAGGCATTAAAAGGTGACGAGTAGATCGTTGGTTTGTTAATGAAAAGAGACGCGAAGAGAGATGATAGAAAGCAGTGGAGTAGAGAAAGAAGAGAGCATCAGAATATGATTAAAGCATGTCTGCATGCAGGACTTACTTCTGACAGGTTTGTTGGAAACTCCTGATACGGAAGTCATTTAAAGGATTTTTTTCATTTAGAAATCTACAAAATCTTTGAGAAAATATGAGAGAATCAGTAACAGAATTAAAAGCTCCTTCTCCACACATTCCTGGACAGCATGTGCTGGTGCGTTGAAATGTAAGAGACCGACAAGGGTTAACCAGTGGACTGCATGCGGTGAGTGAAATGCTCATGTGTTTGTGAGTCAAGCAGGGAGGGAGGGTTCTAGCGAAAGATAATTTAGCTCTGATCATTTTTTAACTCATTACAATCCATCTTGGAGAAACGGATGAGTTTTCATTCTCAGGCAGATGTGATATGTTTCCCACAGCAGAGCCACAGGAGGCTGTGTCACCCTCTCTGCCGCCACAGTTGGTTAAAATCTTTTTAAACCAGTCTTTATGACGGTTACTGCATATAAAGACAGGATCTGGTCTTGCAGGTTCTTAAAGAGAAGAAGCCGCTCTCTGACTGGTCAAACATCACCGGCTCAGCTCCCTGCATGATGTCACTCTCTCCTTTGACAGTTCATAAGTCTCCACAGGTATGCAGCTGGTCACTATGGAAACAATGTGTTTTGCAATTGCCCTCTAATAATTTTGACTTTATTGTTGATTTGTATTTGTATTACTGCACTGATCATCTGGTTAAAAAACAGTGTTCTGCTGGCAAACTCTGGGTACTGGAATCGCATGGAAGTGTTGTGTCCTGAACAGAACAGAGCACGCGTCAGAGTGCTCGGGAACAGGAAGCACTATGAAGTCCAAAGCATTGGAGTGTCTTCCTAACTGCCCAGATCCTAATCTGATCAAATCTAAGCTGGATGTAAACAAACCTTAACACAGCCTACTGGAAACCTCTGCAAGTTCTGAGTTCATGTCCAGACGAGTTAGACTGCCTTAAGTGGCAAAATGGCCTTTTGGAAGATGGCTTAATGCTTTAAATGAATGCGGGGATACCGTTCAACTGTTTTACAAATATGTTCTCATATATACCTGATGTTATGGAATCAGAAAAATGATGAAATTATGTTTTTGTGACTTTTACATAACCAAAGAAAAATGCAGGGATTCTGTTTAAATCTCGCACTTGGTTCAAAGTCTTTTCATTCTTTAGGAAACATGCAAAGAAGCCACCAGTTTGCCCCGAAGGCGAAGTTCTCATCGCACCAACCGATTCAGCGACCGGCCGGTTTCAGTGCAGGGTGAGTTATCACATCACATTATTTTACTGTCCCCCATTGTGCTCCTGTTGCTCAAGCTGGTACGTTTGTCATACTGCAAAATAAACACGCTTATTGTACTCTAATATTCTCATTTTGTGTGTTTGCTCTGTGTTCCCTCCCTTTTAGTCAAATTAAAGGTGTGTCAGCAGAGCTGACCTAATATGTTGGGAGAGAGATTTGCTTGTATGGAGGGAACCAAGTAAATGAAAAGAAAAAGAAGAACATGTATATTTGAGCCTTAAAAATCTCCCCTGTAATGTTTAATACAAGCACACCTACCCCTTTCCAGATATCCAAGTCATGTCACATCTTGCCAGGTCTTAGTCCTTTCCCTCCATTTCTCTTAGTCTCCGCCTCCGTAATCTATGAATTGTTCAGAAAACATGAGATAATCTCTCAATTCTCTACCAACACTTTGACGATTGATCTCTTTCCACGTCTTGTATAAAACTATTAGCACTGACTTCTTGTTCTCACCTGTCTTCTTCTGTCTCTCTCCACCCTCAGGGTTTGTGAGGATGCTTCCTGACAGCCAGACCACAGAGGCTTACACCTCCCCCGTCACCTCCCATCGACTCAGTAACGGGCACACTGATGGGCACAGACCTGGGACCAGCAACGGTGGCGGACTGCTCACTCCATGCAACAGTACGACCAGTTCGCGGGCTGCCAGGTCCGTTTCTTCACTTGTTTGACGAAAACTTTATTTAGGAGTGAACTTGAAAGTTGTTCACCTAGACTGTAACTGCAGAGGATAATCCTTTCACATGAACCTTCTAGTTGCCATTTAAGGAAGTATATTATTATGTTACCAAAATATTTCACTTTAATGTTTAATTTAGTAAAGTTTTGTCATTCTGTGAGGGTGTCAATCATTTTGATACCCTCACATCTGTGTTGAGGCACAGCACCCAAATCTGATGGAGCAACAAACTTAATTTGATAATCGATAATCTCCTTTAAATGGGCATTTTAATAACACACACTTAATTCTGGACAATGTGTTTGTGAAAAAAAAATCCATTTTTACTCCATTCAAAGTTTGAGCGTGTACTCGGAGAGTGGACCAGTTTGGTTTTAGGGTGCTTTGTTTGGATGCAGGTTAAATAATTTAGAGAGCATATTGTTTTTTCTTTTCTTCTTCCAAATTAGATGCAATGTTTTATTGACAGGCTGGATGGTGGTTAGCACTGCAGCCTCACAAGGTCGCTGCTTGTGTTTTCTCTTTTGTGTACTTTTGATTTTAAAATAGACAGCTGATGTGAAATACAGCTAATATCAATTCTGTGTATCATCATGGGCATCCATGTTTGTGACATGATTCTGATGCTTGCTGATCTTCCTCACAGCCCGTCCTTCTTGGATCTAGTAGAGATCGAGAAGAAACTGAAGGAAGCCAAAGCAGAAAGAGAGAGGCTACTCAGAGAAAGGGTGAGTCACCTGCTGTGGGAAACACTCGCCAACATGTGTAATCATCAGCGACACGCCACATTAGACATGGCTGTCGTCGTGCTTACGCCCACTCGGCTCACACACGAGTGTCCCAGAAAACACCACGCAGGTGCGTGGTCCTCCATATGTATTGGAGGGTTACTGTCATCTTTATGATGATGTCAGTCCTCTTCAATACGTTTGTGATTCCAGGAGGAGCGGCGGCGGTTGTTGTTGTTGGAGGAGCGAACGCAAAGAGAGCTTCACTCCCTCAGAGAAGAGCCACCACAGCCAGAACCAGAACCAGAACCAGAGAGCCCACAAAGGCCAGAGAGGGAGTCAAATGAGTTTCCAAAGATTATTTCCTCATCAAACCCCGAGGTATAAATAAATGCATCCTCATTGGCCTTTAATGTGTTTTTTTATGCTCCTCTTTAGATTTGGACTGAAAAAAAGTTAAATGTTGCAGAAATATCAGAAATGTGTTTTCTTTACTTCTTTTAAGGTTATTACATTTCTTTTATATATTTCTTGTTGCACTTCTTTTCCAACTGCACAACTTACCAACTTGAGTTTTTTCCAGTTTGCTTATCTCGTCAGATTTAGTTTGCACCATCTGATCACAGAGAGCCCCCCTTGGGCCCTAAAAAAAACAAGTGTATCTATTATAAAAGCCCCAGCATGCTAACTGTGTTTTCCATGGAAAACGGACTATTCTGGGGCACATTTTAACTCCAGTTGTCCCTCCAGCAGCGCAGTTTGCCCCTCTTCCTCTCTCCGAACTTTGACCTGCGGGCCCATGTGGAGTCTTTGGGTCATGGCGTTGCCGGATGCACGGACCTGCGGCTCACGCCTAGACGCTGTGCGGGCTTCTTAACCAAACGAGGGGGGAGAGTGAAGACATGGAAGAAGAGATGGTTCTTGTTTGACACGGATCACAGACGACTAGCCTACTATACAGGTTAGACTGGCTGGAGGAGCTCTGCGTGTGTGTGTGTGTGTGTGTGTGTGTGTGTGTGTGTGTGTGTGTGTGTGTGTGTGTGTGTGTGTGTGTGTGT
>JBAMHX010000007.1:6836083-6848275 GCA_037177515.1 Pseudomugil tenellus | reverse complement strand
AACTAATAAATCAACTGTTGAATTATAATTAAAGTTATCAAATCACTTTTTTAATTTACAAACTTACACAGGAAATATAATACTTAGTGTGAAAGCATATTCAGTGCCTTCCTTCTTCTTTAAAACATTTACATTTTCTTTGTGTAAATTAAGTCATTTTGCATATTTCGGATTTACAGTAAACCAGGTTAGAGCTCGTTTACTTTACATGTGACTTTTTCTTTTTTTTTCCTTCTAATGACGGTTGAAAAAAATATTAAATGATAAAGAAAAAAAAGTTAAAATGACAAAATCCTAATGTATTCCAATAAAATCATATGTTCAGTCATGCATCTTCAAACGTAATCAGTTCATTTGTTTATTTTGATCATTTTAACCAAGACAATGTGTTGGTTTTAGGAGAAGAAAAGGCAACCTTCCATTGGACAAGGAACTGGCAGAAACTTCACAATCTCTTGTCAATAAAGAGGTGAGTTTACATCTTTTTAGACATGTTGCTGTGCTGATAAGTGCAATATAAGCTGCAAGTTCTTTTAGTTGTTGGTGTCAGTGTGTCCTTGCGGTGAACAGATTGATCCTGATAAATTACATGTATTAATGAATAAGAACCACACTCTGAGTTTGTGACACTTTACAGTGAATTACAGTGAAACTTTGTAAATGTGGACTTTGATAAACTCCAGGTTAAGTCAGACGGTGAGCCAGTGGAAGGTGGAATCGGAGAACCGACCTCCGAGACTGCGGAACACGCTGAGATCCATCTGCACCATGCAAACAACATAAAGGGAGACGAAAACCTGGAAGCTCCTCATGTGGAACAAGGAAAAGATTTTGATGTACTTTCAGGGCAGGTCAGTGAAAAGTTGATAGCGTAACTTTATAAAGTGAAAAACATAAATGTAGGTTTGTGGACTTCAGTGTTCCTTCCGCGTTAAAGTGTCAGCAGTTACGTTGTGGTCAAATCTTTCCGTGAGAAACACTTTACTGCAAAGCAATGCTACACTCTGTGTCTTCTTTATTAAGAAAATGTTTCTTACACCATATCTGGTTTATATAAAAGGTAAATGCTTCTGTTCTTTTTGCTGTTGGTAATATTTTAACATGTCTAACATTGTCTTTCTTGAATGAAATCCTTCCTGTAAATTAAAAGAAACAGAATAAATAAGTCAAATTTCATTTAAAAAAACAACTTTTTATTGACAATTTTGTATGTGTAATTGTTAGAATTAACTCCATACTTATTTTTTTTATGTATTATATAAAACAATCTACAGCGTGTATTTAAGTAACATCTGATGCTTTGAAACATAAACTGCAATCTATATGAAATCTTCACTCTCTTCTTTTTTTTCTTTCTACACAGAGCTGATTTATTTAGTGGATTTTAATTTATGATGCAACATGATCTTCTCTTGCTTAGTGCTTAATGCAAAGGGATTAGTTGCTGAAATATACTGTCTGTAAAAAACAAAAATGAACAACAAGCCAAAAACAAAATAATAGAAGAATATAATGAAGATTTAAACCCATATTTACAACAAACACATTGTTGAAAGACCAACTCTGGATCAGAGCATCTTCGGGTCAGACTTTGGCCTGAGAATACTCAGTCTTGTCCTCGGAGCTGCTGGAGTTTGTCTTGGCTCTCATCTGTCGTATGTTCACCTGAGTATAATTGATGTCCGTCTCATCTTCGCTGCTGGTTTCTGTGTCTGACTTGTAAAGATCGTGAGGTTCGACTATGTGAGCAACTGAGATATTCTCATAGTCCCTCAGCCATCCTTCCTTCTGAAAGAAAAGAGAAAGAAGAAGAAAAAATTAATTAAAATAACTAGTTTTTTTTAAGCTGCTAAATTTCGGCTTAATCATTTTAAAGTATGTTGCAGATGCATTTGTTCACCTGTTAAGCCAAGCTACACCTGAGTATAAAGGATAATAAGAATATAATCTGGAGGTTTCTGACCTCTGTAGATGCTTTTCGCTTGGACACTTTGGAGTAAATAGCCTCCACATCCGATTTCCTAAAAACACATCATCATAAAATATGCAATGAACAGTAAAAATCATGTATTCCCTCCTTAAAACTCCTTAAACATAAATTCTCACTTCTGCTTCTTTTGAAAATGCAGCGAAGCATAGTTGAGAGAATCGTCCTCTGTGTGTCCACCCTGCTGTCTCTCTGGCTTTTGTGCTGACGGAGCCTGAACAGAAAAAGTCAGTGAATATAATAAAAACTTCATTCATGCTTTAAAATAAAGGCTGCAAGTTGTCCATTGATTCGCTAAATGATTACAGTAGCTACAGATGTATTCATTGACAGAAAAATCATTGTAGACAGCAACTGCACAGTTCGATCAGTCACACTCATCTGCTTGGATGTAATTCTATAAATTAAAGTGTATTTTTGTTCTTTAAATAAAAGTATATTAATTCAGTGAAAAAACTTGATATAAATGGCATTTTTGAGGTTAAGTTGGGTTAAAATTTGTTAAAATGCATTTTTTTTCTCTCTGCATGCTCAGGAAATGAACTGCTGGTTTCCATAGCTAGGTGTTTATTTTAATAAAGGAGCTCATATGAAGACAGTTATTAAAAATTGAACTAATATAAATCATATAAGGTTTTAGTTTTAATTGGACTATTATTGGACTGCATGTTTAAATATATTGAATGCTGAACTACTGAGAACATTTCACAACAGCTTTCATGGTGCTTGTGTTTAAAATATACATTTATATAGTGATTTTTTTTATCTACATGTTCATATAGGATCATGTTCTGTTGTTTTTAGTTTGACTGACCTGTTTCGTCTGAGTCAGATTCACAGTGCAGTAAACAGTGTTGATGTTGGACGCAGACCTGTGAAGAAACATGACGGTTTAATAACGAACTGGCCAGACTCCTTTTCTTCCAGTCACATCTGAATGATGTCAAAATGGATTCTTTGTTTGAAAAATGAGCAGCAGCATCCAACTCGCGGCCCAACAGAGTGTTGTTTGTCCTGTGTGCTGATAACGGATGTGGTTGCTGGCTTACGCGACGTCTGGACGAGGTTGGTGTCGTCGGGCATTGGAACTGCAGGACGGGTCTGTCAAGAGGACATCTCTGCTCCTGGAAGGCGCCATCAAACCCATCTCACTCACTGGATTCCTCCTCCCCGCTCCAGTCCACCACGCCTGAATTGGCGTCACAAACATTCAAGCATGTATCATTTTTATCTGCATATGATCATTACAGATACAGAAAAGTTTTCACATATGAACCATTACCAGAAAACTACCACATGGCAGTGTGTTTCCAGGTCGTTGAGTCGATGTTTTCCTTATTTTTCTGCAAACAAAGAAATTAAAACTATTTCATTTGTGCTTTTAAATGTGTAATAATGCTTCTTTCCTATCAAAAATTATTCTTAATCATACATTACCTGTATAATAAAATAATTATAAATAGCAGTATGATTAAAAAGAACAAAGGCACCACCATCTTTAACGTCTTATTTTCTGTGGTTAGAAGAAATGTAAAATTAGATCTGCATGACACATCACATCACCAATGGGTTCCCCATGTGAAAACATGATTTACTCACCAGGAAAGGGCACGATGGGGTCAGATGATTTTTTACCCATCTCATTTTCTGCAGCGCAGTAGTATTCATCTGCTGTGTCTGAATAAACTGTGTATGTCTGACCTTCAGACAATTTTCCCTCTCTTTTACTGTACCAGGAATAGTTGGCGACAGGATAGCTGGCGCTGTTGCAGATCAGGTCCACAAGACGCGTCCCGTCCGACAGCTTGGACTCGCTCTCTTTTATGATGCTTGCCTGTTTTGGGGCATCTGAACAGGGTGGAGGAAAGAAGGGCAATGTTGTGTAATCAGAATGTTTGGATTTAGAAACTATAAGCCCCAACCCGTTCAGTGCCATTTTTGGAATCACCCCCCCCCCCCCCCTCCTGCCCTTTGTCAAATAAAGCACAAGATGTTATTGCTTTCATTACTCTTATTGCAAGGAGAAGCATCTTGCTTAATTGGAAACAGAAATCTCCACCTAGCTTTGCCAGATGGATCAGAGATACGTTGTATTTTTTAAAACTGGAAAAAATAAGATTTTCTCTTACAAAGACAAACCATTCATTTTTAGAGACCTGGGCTCCTTTTTTGGATTATTTTTTAACACTACAAATACCTCTTGAGGAGAACCATTAATTACATTTTCACGTAGTCTTACTATTGGTTGTGTGTGGGTGCATAATATGCACCTGCATACTTGTATAGGTATGTGGATCTGTGGATCTAAAAAAAAATTCTGTAATGTTCTTAGACCACCCCCCTCCCATCCCCCCCCCCCTTTTCTTTGGTTTGTTTGTTTTGTTTATGTACTAATGTGAATTATTTTCAAATTGTAAATAACTAAAAGCATTTGCATGTATAAAATTATCCTTCAAAGTGATTCCTGGGTGGGTTGGGGTTTGCTATAATTTGTTTATACGATTGAAATAATTTGTCGATGCATTTTGTTTGCTGAAATCTATACAAATAAAGAGAAAGGAAAAAAAAAGAATGTTTGGATTTATGAATGTGGGAATGAATAAAAATGTATACATGGTCAAATCAAAGAGCTCCTGTGTACCAAGTGCAGCATTTCAAAGCTAGTGTACTATAAAAAATGGAGTGTCATACTCACACTTTATTTTAACCTCCATTTGCAGAGAACTTCCAGTTCCAATCTCATTTTTTGCGCTGCAGCTGTACAGTCCACTGTTAGAGGGACTGGCAGAGCTCACAACGTATTTCGGCATGTTTTTGTCGAATGCAGTCTTGTCCTTAATCCAGGTGAACAGTTTGGCTGGTGGGTGAGAATCGGCGCTGCACTCCAAAGAGAACGAATCGTTTTCTTTCACGACAAGCTGATGTGAAGGTAATACCATCACATTTTTTGGAACATCTGAATAAATAAAACATAAAGAAAACAGATCATTTATTTAGACATATGTATTCACTTTACACATGTTTTAGACTCATCAAAGATGAACATCTTACATTCTTTAATGACTTTTTTAACTGAATGAAAAGTAACATTCAGAAGGCAAAGAGGATGGATGGTACGCAACATCCCCGGCTCCTTTCAATAATACATGTAACATTCACTATTTTACTTAATAGGAATAAGATTTTAGTAGCTTTTCACGCGAATAAATGAAATCTTATTTGCTGATGACAGAACTGGACTGCTTTCATGCAACAAAAACTTCAAAAAGCCATTTTAAAGGTCCACTGTGAAGGCTGCAGTGCCCTCTAATGGCTCAAACAGCACATTACAACTAACTAATACCTTTCTAATAAAACTATAATCCCACTCAGTACTCCTACACCATGGTTCTCCTAAAAGTAAACTGTATAATTTATTAGAAATATACTTTTGAACAAGGGTTTGGTTTGTACTTGGATGAATGTTGAAAAGATCACATCATTTAAGATCTGAATGTTTGAATTTCACATTGTGGGATAGATTAATCTATTTTTCTTACACTGAGGTGACAAAAATAAATACACCACTTTATTACTCACATTCAACAACCAGTTTGATTTCCTTGCTTTGTGTTCTGTTTTCCCTGTTAAAGGCGATGCAGAAGTAAGAACCAGCGTGGGCTGGAGATGCTGTAAATCTATGCTTGAATATGTTTTGGTTGTTATTGGTTAGAGACTTGCTAATGTTTTGCCACTCCTGAGACTGAAAGTATGGCCCTTTGAGCGTAAAGTCCGATGGTGGGAAACTTTCAGTAGAGCAGACGATGGTGACGGAGTCTCCTTCTCTGACCACATTGTCCATTTGCAGCTTGGCATCAGTGGGAGGAACTGTGGAGAGATTGATTTTCATTTACCGTATGTAGTATTGATAGAAATCAACAAACCATGAAATATTCTTTTCTTCTCTGTTTGTGGTTTTTACAAAAAGGTGACCAAGCACTTTAATCCGTACTTTCAGTTTTACATTAAGTCCAGATTGATCAAACTGTCTCCCTGAATGGAAACAATCTTGTGACCTACAGAAGACTTGAATTAGCATAAATAAAAAAACACACACATACATAAAAAGAAAGAAAGTTACTCACAGCGTACTCGTATGCAAATTGGTTGACTAGCTTCCCCTGGAGCGACATTGTTGCTTGCATTGCATGTGTAACAGCCTTCATGTTTTCTTTGAACTGACAAACTACAGCTCTTTTTGTTGCTCATACATTCCACATATGAGGAATAAGGCTGCTTGTGAAGGAACGAGTAGTACCATGCCTCTGGATACGCTGATGTGTTACAGACAAATGTGATGCGGCTGTTAATGCTCACTTCGTTATTATCAAAAAGACCATCAATGGAAATATTGCTCCTTGGCTTATCTGGTGAAAAAAATGTGTTACAATAACAGTTCAGATTGCTTATTTATTATTTTTATTTTGTATTATTTCTTATTTCAGTACTGGGATGTGTAAAACTTACAATGAACCCTTAGAGGAGAGGATTGTGATGTTCCAAAACCCACATTGTTATTGGCTCTACAACTGTAATTGCCAGTGTCTGCTGGTATGATACTGGAAAAAACATACGTCTGAGTTTTTACAAAACTTCTCCCGTTTTTAAACCACTCAAATGTTGTCTGTGGTGGTTGGCTTCTTTTCACATTACAGTGAAGAGAAACCCTTTCTCCTTCTTTGATCATTGTGGGCAGTGTGACAGTAACTTCAGGAGGATCTACAACAAAATGCAGAACTTCATGGTGACTTGAATACTTACGATAATAAGCAGAAAATATAAACGTAAACTGTAACGTAAAGTACATTAGTTTAGGTTAAACTGGTAGTACTTACATAAAACAGTCATATTTAATGGTGTAGATTTTTTCATTCCATGTTTATTTTTAGCTTCACAGTAATATAATCCGCTGTGCGAATCATTAGCTGATGTGAACTTAATCTCACGTTGCGAATATCCAAACGTTTCATTATTTTTAAACCAGGTAAAGGTGGCATTGGGGTTCCACCTTCCAGAGCACGTTAAAGTCACAGAGTTTCCTTCCAGCACGTTCTCAGAGCTTGTCACAACCTTTACGTCTCGAGGAACATCTGTGTCAACAACACCAGCACAAATTATAACAAATCAACTTAACAAATGACACTTATTATTTATAAGGTGTGGATTTTTTTTTTACTGTTTGCAAATCATTATTGAAAATGTAACAAGTACAATAAGGAAAAGTTTTCCTTCAAGCTGGATTTTTGATAAAATGATTTTAATGCAGTAGTATTTGATCCTCCTCAGTGGTAGAAGCTGCTCAGATTACCTGCATGGTTTAAACTGTGATGAGATTGTGACCTTTGACCTACAGCTGGATCAAACATTCAATGCTAATGATGACCAATTAACAACAGAAATGAAACTGTTTCAGTGACTTACATTCCACGGATAAGATGAACTTTCTGACCAAATACTTGTCCTTGTTGTCTGATGTTTGGCATGAAAACTCAACTCCGTCATGGTTCCAGTTTGTCTTCAAGCTGTATTGGATTCCCTTTAATGGGATTTTTTCAGTATTTATGTCCCTGTTGACGTTATTGGGCATTTCTTTAAAAGCTGTTGAGGATTGTTGTATCTGTGTTTGGATTGTTAGGTTTGATTGACATGAACTCAACGTAGAACATGTGATGTTTACCACATGATTCTCCACAACAGTAGAAGGCTGGTCAAATGTGATCGGGCATCGGTTTTCTGGAAGATTGAATGAAAGGAAAAATTATCTGAAAGGTGATGGTTAACACAGTGATACGTTTAAGTTAATATAAACAACATTATCATTAAGGGAGTGGTCATATATAAGTAGCTGCTGTGTGAAGCTTTGGTTCATTTTTATGTAATTTGAGTTAAAATTTTTAGGAGCTTCAGATTTGAAGACTTAGATAAATTTAGACACAGTCTTTGACAGTGTGAAAAAACGGAAATATTGAAACACTTAAACTCTTTAAACAGATATCTTAGTAAACAGGTCTTGTAAATGAGATATTGGGTCTCAATGGGATCTGCACTACAAAGAAAAATGAACCATTTAGTTTAAGACAAATTTGTTAACCTTTTGGAAGGAAACTAATAAAATCAATAATTAAATTTTTTCAATTTTACATTAGATGTTTATAAGAAGAAAAGAAGTATATCATGATCATTCTCCTTAGTTTTTTTCCTGATATATTAATGCTTTTAATAATGACGTCTTTCTTGATGTGTGTTTGTACCATTTCTACTGAATGTACATATTTTATGTTTTCTATTTTAGCTTTTTCTGCTTATATTAAATAATTCTCTTTCATATGTTTTAATTCTCATTTTTAATGCTTTTTCTGCACACTGCACCCCCAGTGTTTAATGCACTTGAGTTGTTTTGTACATGAAATGTGCCATACAAATAAACCATCTTTCCTTTCCAAACAGCTTATTTTACATGTTCTCAATTTCTATTTTTGACTTTTTTCATGGTCTATGTTTTTCTTGGAAAACTAAAAGAAATGTTTAATGTATAATATCCTATAAAAAAGATAAATGTTACTTTTTTCCTTAACTTTCTCTGTTATTTAGTAATATATAATTATGACAATATAATAATATATTTTTTCATCCTTTTATTTTATGCCAAATTCTAAGGAACGCCTTTTTTTCTGTCTCTAAAGCAGCTAATCTGTTTGAGAATACTTTTTTATGTATTTTCTGAATTTATCTTTGTTTTCTGCAATTTGTACTTACCCAAAACTTCTAAGTTTGTTTCCGGCTTTGTGTGCCATTTACATTTTCCTTTTCCATCGTGTCTGAATGAATAATTCCCGCTGTCAGCTTTAGTCAGGTTACAGATCATAATATGCAAAATATATTTTTTTTCTTTTCCAGATTCAAATGAATTTACAGTATGATTGACTCTGTCCTTAAAAAGTGGACTGACAGTGCGACTCCCAGATTTGCTGTAAACAATAGTGGCGTTAAAATCTTTAAATGTGTCATCCCAAATAGCGTCCTTCATCCAAAACCAGTTAGCATCATCATCAGTTTCAGTTCCTTCCACTGTTTTGTTACATTTCATTTCAATGCAGGACCCTTCTGTTGCTGTCAACTTATGCTCCTCTAAATCAAATCTCATTATTTGGTTGCACTCTGTTGAAGAATCTGTTGATGAGAAAACTAGAAAAAAGGGAATATGGGGTTACAAGCTGTAACCAGTAAAACGGAGATGAACATGTCAAGTATAGAAAAATAAAAACAAATAAATAAAAGCACCTTTCATGTGAAGAAATATCAGCCACAAGACTGTGTGAACGTTCATTTTCAAGCTGGAAAGTTTCATCTGGTAGTTTTCATTTCCAGTCAACTACTGCTGAGATTCTTCCTCTTTTATTTTTTTCTCATTTACAAGATCACTCTTCCTCACAATGACGCTGCTGTGATCCTGCAGAAAGAACATTTCAAAGCCCATGAAGCAAATAGATTTTATCCCTTACCAGCACAAATGCAATTGGTCAGTTTACTTCATAAAATGCTGTTTTTACTAAAAAAAAATAAAGGTTCATTGATATTTTTTTATCTAATCACCAAACTCTCTTTGTGTGGTAATAAAAGCATAAAGTTTCACTATTTCATAGAATATTAAAATTATATATTAGATTTTTTCACTTTTCACTATTGTACAGTGCATTAAATTTACAGAGTAGATTATTTACCAATATAAAGTTAAAATGTAACATTACAAATAATAAATGTTTCTAAGTTTAAAGATTAATTTATGAATGCGACATTCTTTAGGTGGAAGTTTAGTTCTGATCACAAATAAACCAAAGCGTTTCTGATGCAGTTAAAGTACAGGTTCAGAAACTAACATGCAAGTCTGTAACTTCATAGTCGAGCTTATACTTTTATGGTTAACATGTATTGACCAAAAGGGATATTTTCAGCTAAATTAGACAGGAGCTCTTTTAGATAGTGTTAAAAAAACTTACCTCATTGGAGTCTCTAACAGCGGTGTGTATTATACAGTCGACCTCCTGAACTAAAAATAAGATTTTAAAAAAAAGGAAGTTTTCACAGTCGACTTAAACTCTAAAAAATTTGCATGTGCAGTCAAGCACACATCTTTGTAGCTGTACTAGCAAATGGATTTTTTTTTCTTTTTTTCTAGCTTGGATGCATCATCCTGTGTGCTTCTGAACTTCCTCCTTTATCTTCTATTTAAACATGTGTTAATAGTGAAAGCTGCAACTCCAATAGAGGCACAGACAAGCCTATAATATAATAATCTCATCTCAGTTGTCTTGTACTAGGACAAAAATCAAAAGTAAAGAAATAAAACCAAGTATAAAAAGAAAACAAAGTCAGTAAATGTATCATTTATTCAGCAAAAGCACAAAAGTGATGTAAAATCAAACAGGAAACTGTACACATAAAGGTTTGACTTATTTCCCGTCAGCAAGAGCAGCAGCTACTATGTTCTCAGCATCAGCAGCCATTTCATCAATAGCACTGTTCAAGGCTTGCAGCATAGCAGTGAAAGAGCGGCTGGCTGTACGTGCATGTCTAGGCATCGCCATTTGTAGCAGCTTTGATGAAACTGTTGCCAAATCCTTCTCGGCCAGCGCCAGGCGTTTTTTGACTTCTCCTTTGGTGACCTCTACTGACAGCACGCAAGTCCGCAGCTCTTTAAGTTTGGCGGGGTCCATCCTTCGCTGCCGGGCCAGTCGCTCAATCGATTCATCATCCAGACACAGAGATAGCTGTGCTTTCAGCAGAATCCGCACTGCTATGCTCGAGTCCACCATGGATGCCACAAGAGGAACAGGAATAGCTGACACCCCGCCAGACAGTGAGGCGGCAGCCCAAATAATTGCTTTGAATGAATCCTTTTTCTGGGTGATCAGTGTTGGAGTGATTGTTGGTAAAGCTAAGAGAAGCGCATGCGCCCGGATCTCTGGAAGGTCTCCCCCCATGTCCTCCAAGAGACTGGGGAAGTCAAACTTCTCCAACATGGAGGGTCTGATAAGGTAGATCTTAGGCCGTTTCACACCCTGTGACTTCAGCTCTTCCAAACTGGCTTTCTTTTTTTCCTCAAGGGTCTTATCGGTGTCTTTCGCAGACGCCAGAAGCAGAAAATACACAGTTTGTCGCTGAATTGAAAGACTCTCCAAGTAAACTTGCACGCTGTTGGGTTGGAGTGTCTGTGTGAATGTCATAAATACAGCGTTGTAGCGGAGAAACTTAAATTTTTTCATGTATTCCTCTGGTTCAAATGAAGATGATGTCGGGACAGGTGGTAGATCCCAGAGACGGAAGTCAGGGTATTTAGGGTTGGGGTAGCCGGCCACTTCTTCTGCAGCAGCGGGGGATGGAGAAGGGGCTGCACCCTCATCATCAGGCCCGAGGCCACGGAGGGAGTTCATAAAGGAGGCTTTTTCATCCCCACGGTCCCCCACCACAGCTAGGTTGATCCTGCTGATCAGGAGATCTTCCACAGCGTCCCGCACATCTGGTAAGTTATTGCTCTCTATGGACTCTTTTAGGCTCTCAAGGAGGTTTAGACTTTTGAAGACATCAGCCATACCTATGGAAATATTACAAAAACCATTATAGAGAAGAGCTTAATATTTCTGTATCGGATTGTGTGAACACTTCAAGATATCTCCAGGAATGCAACTATATGTAATTTACGGAGGTACGAACGATGGTTTGGCTAAAAAAAATGATGCCGTTGTAAATTATTTACTTTATCTTGACCTTGTTTAACAATGTTGATGTTTTAAAACTTTTTTTTACAATGTACATAAAACATAATTAATAATGTGCAATCATGAGACATTTTAATGGTTATTTTGTACATATTATCTTATACAACACACACTTTCACTTAAGCAAGGCTTGAAATCTACTACTTATGATGGGATATTTTTACATTGTTACATCAGGGGCAGCCAGCTCTGGCCCTCAAGAGCCAGAATCCTGGCAGTGAAAGCAGTTTCCCTGCTCCAACACACCTGACTGAAATAAATGGTAATTAGTGGACTTGTGGGGACTGCACGGTGGCGAGGTGGTTAGCACTGCAGCCTCACAGCAAGCAGGTTGCTGGTTTGATCCCCGGCTCGGGCGGTGGCCTATCTGTGTGGAGTTTGCATGTTCTC
>JBAMHX010000007.1:6824036-6835983 GCA_037177515.1 Pseudomugil tenellus | reverse complement strand
AAAACTAAATACCCACTCGTGTTATTGCAGCTGACACCTCCTATATGCCGTTTACATTACATTACATTTTGTCCATAACGATTCTATTGACTTTGCCAAAGATGTTGTGTGAAGGTGTTTGTAGTCCTTTCGGAGACACAAAATAGTGAGGAGTGGGACATCTTGTTCAATTTAGATCTTTGATACACCACATGATGGTATAAAGCACTCCAATTGGACGTGTAACGACATGTGACTGAGCAGGACAATGTGATAGGACATATACTTAGCCAATCAGATGACGCTCTCCATGTGTAAGGAAATGAGCAACCTAGATTTGGAAGGACAAAATAGTCTTTTCCACCAAAAATAATCATTTTTAAGAAATTGCTGGTTAAAGAACGCTAAGTCAAGGATTTAGTGGCCATTCCCAGATATATGACATTCCCTCATGTACCACAAGAGGGAGCTTGAGTACCACCAGTGGTACACGTACCACAGTTTGAGAATTGAGGCTCTCGATGGAACATTTTTATTTTTTCATTTTAAACCATAACAACTTTTTCATGTTGTTTATTATGATAAATGAATCATTAACGTAAACATTATTTAGCATGTTTAGGGGTTTGAATGGCCGTTACCAGATTCGTATAACCTTGTGCAGTACGTACTTAAAATTTGGTGCCTAAATGGTACCTAAAACCATTTTTATGATAAAATGTATTCATTACAGTGACAGAATAGGCATTTCTCAGAAAAAACAGGTCTGTTTTTATTAAATATGGACATGATTTGGAATTTTTAGGATTTATCTGTTTTTACAAAAAAACATGATATGGATGTATCTGCTTTGGCTAAAAAAATGTAGTTATCCAAATTCCAGTGTTATTATGAATGAATTTTCTTTCCAATTGGTACTTTGTACTATTTTCCAATTGGGATAAATAGGTTTTTAAATATAAACAACTCCTTCAAAGATAAAAATAAAGATTTTTTGTGCAATAATGACAACTTTACCTCATCTTTTCAGGGACCGGTGTGATATTGCTTGTTACTGTAGATGTGCTCATATCTGGGTTGCAGTGGCGATACGGTCTCTTGAGTTCAATTTCAATGTCCAGCTTGGATATGTTTTTTTCTGTTTGAGGACATCTCATCTTAGGTCAGAGACCCTGGACAGCCCCTCTCCATTTGACAACCATTGGGATTCTGTGTGAAACAAAACAGCTGTGTTAAATCTGAAATCCCATTGGCAAATATATTGCAAACTAAAATTGTTTGTTCTCTTGCTACCAAACAAAATAAAGCAAAAAAGAAATGTTGAAAACATTTCAGTTTTGTGGTTTTCTGTCTGGGGCTGCACGGTGCTGAGATTGGCTCCGTTCGGGAATAAGCGGTAGAAAATGCATGGATGGAAATCCAATACAGACATATTAGAAAAAAACATCCTTGAACACTCTGGTTGGGATGGGGATGTAAAATACCTCAAGTATTAGATGTAGCTGTTATTTTAGTAAATTCGAACAGTACAGATATTGTCAACATATATCAGGTTCTACAGACATTTTTAAGCTGCTGTACATGAGACATGAACATAGTAGAGGGAAGGATATGTCATAGATTTATTCTCTAAAAAAAGAAACTATCTTTAAAGAGACTGATGAAATCACCATCGCTAAGTTAAATGAGTAAATGCCTCAGTGGCATTATGATTCATTGTCAGCTTGCATACAGTGCTGAACAGAAATCTGGGGTTGTTGTTGTTTTCCTCTATTAATAATTAATAATAATCTGTTTTAGCCTTAAGCAGGACTTTAAGTATTACTAAACTTTCTACACAAGTGGGAGTCTTCCAGGCCATTTCCTTTCCAATCCAATTCCAATGCAAAGCCTTGATTCCTGCTTTAAAAGTTGTAATTGTGAATGAAACCAAACAAGGCAACTTCACCATCTGGCTAATTATCTTCTTTTTTTTAGAGAAGTACTGTTGCACACATTGAAGGTGTTGGGAGACTGACAAATATATCTAGCAAGAAACATTTGGTTTTAAAATGTGTATGACTACATTCATTAATGCAGAAAACTATAAGGAGGAATGGGTACAAAGTACAAAGCTTTATAGCATTTTACGAGTAACAGAATGTGTGAGTATACTTAATGCCAACTAACTGGCTGTTATTTTAAGCTTGTTTCAGCTCTGAAAATAATTCCTTTAGAATGCCAATGTCTGTTTTTTGCATGGAAAAAAGCATGGGAAGTGTGAAGTGAAAGTGTTTTCTCAAAGACGGACTGTGACTCATAATCTTCATTTAAAGTTTATCTGAGAAAAATATTTTTTAAAACCTTCTGCTCAGAGGAGACAAGCAATGTTGATAGCATCTTTTATTACTTGACATTGGCAGATTACAGCCTCCCACGATGCTCAGATCAAAGTGCCAGAAGATAGAGATCAAGTGAAATGCAGAGACTTCTATCAGTCTACAGTCCATGCTGAGTGTTCAGCCTCCCTACAGCTATTCAGTACAACGAGTATGCTTAGAAAAAGTAAAGAAAGGTATTGAAACAGACCACATTGAAGGTGGTGGCTTTAGACTGAAATACAAAGCTTATCATCAATCTGTCATTTTTCCAAAAAGCATTATCTGAGAAAGACCCCCAATGATGGATGATGGTAGTGATTCTGTCACCTCTGTATGTGAACATATCCTAACAGCCTACTGAAAAATTTGCAGGACTTCCTTATCCTCCTTAAGTTACCTTATTGGCTTCCTGCTGATGAGTGGAATTTTTTTTAAAAAAGGAATAAAAAATGTTGTAATAACATTTTACCCATACCTATCATTTTCAAAAGATTTTATGGTGTTTTCAGAACAAATACAAAGTTAGTTGTGTTGTGAAAGTGAATAAATAAAAACACACAAATATCTAGAGACTAATAAATATTGAAACTTAAACGCCTTTTTTAACTGCTGTCATCAGTGGGAGCAAGAATTAAAAGAGCCACAGAAGTTTGGGAAAAGCAGCTAAACAAAGAGCTGTATACCCTGTTAGGCTATGCGTGTCTCTAAAATTGTGACCACACAACAGCAGACACTGGACATCCAGCACTGCAATTAGTGTGATTCGGGTGTTTAAAGATGCAAAACTGTTTTTTTCTCATTAAGACAAATGCAGTTTAGTTTAATTAAACTTTTTATCTAATTTCTATCACAAGAAAAATCATGACTCTGAAGAAACTAATTCAGGTATCAGCAGCATCTTGTGATTTCTGCAATGTGAAAATTTGGATGGAATCGCAGAATTTCACAACAAAGTCAATTTGGAAACATTTTTACTTACCCTCCTTCGTGTTTACAATAAAAATCTAAAAGACAATCTTTCTACATGGATAATGTTCAAATACCAATCTATAAAATGTAGTCAAATGTAAACTAATGCAGAACACTTCAACCACCAGTGCAACAAATGCAAATTGTTTGGGAGTCTGGAATAAACAAAGCCTGTAAATCTGGAAACTCCTCACACCCACATAAAACTTTGCAAAAGAAAGGAGATGATTACAAACTATAAATGCAACAAAGACAACTTCTCAAGGAAAGAACTTTACTACTCCTGTTGACAAATCCAGAAGTAGCCGTTTTCACCCTGTGCTTGTTTCTGGCAAAGACTGATCTGTGGGCTTATAATGAAGTTCATTGTGACATAAATAAAGGGGTTTGTGAACAATACTTGATTAATTCTTACATATTAAAATAATTTAGCCTGAAATATACATAACAGAGCCACTTTTTATATTATATTAAAAACTTTGTGCTGACACGGAGAAGCTGCTTTGATAATGCAATCTAATTAGAGGTGGCAATAGTGTTTGTTTTTGGGTTTTTTTTGTCTCTTTATTTCTTATTTATGCATTTAAAAATATCTGTACCCATCACCATGTTGACTGCGACAGTACAGGAAAAGCCTAAGGAACGGGTTGACAAAAGATTAGAAAAATTACAAAAATCATCAAGTTATGAAGGCACAAGTGTTTTCCCACCTCTTTTCATATTTCAGGGAATTTGATTTAGTAAGTTCTTATAAGCAGTGCCAAAATATGTCACATTTTTATTGGCAACAGAGCATAAACAACTAAATGTTCAGCAAACAAGCAAGCTGTCTATAATATATACTCCCAGAAGACTATTATTATTAGACCAGATCTTGTGAAAATATTTTTGGCTCTTCACTGAAAATAAACAAACTAGCAGGTGTGATTTATTCCCACAGGCCTATATGAAAACCAAACATTGCTGTTTAGAGTTAAGAATATGCTCACTTTGACTGTTAGGTGAACTTGTCTGAGGGAGCCCGCTGTGCTCTGCACAACCAACATAGATTTAAAAATACTGAAAATATGACAGATATTTTTAGAGGGCAGCAATTTTGCTTTCTCAGGAACTAGGTAATAAGACATTGGTTAATTTGAGAATAATAAACTTCACTTCAAGAGGTCAACATCCTACTTTTCTTCATTTGTCCTGGAAAATAGTATTGTTTTAACATTAATTTTCAGTTGTAAACTTAAACCAATCTTTTTTATATAAATATGGCAAATATTATTTAAATAACTAGTTACTGGAAGGAAAGGAGGAGGAGAAGCTGCCTTATATAAAGATTCATTCCAGTGCAAAGAGATTTTATTTGGTAATTTTACTTCTTTTGAATATCTTAATTTTGTTTTAAAGGGTATCCCTAAAATCCTGTTTTTAATCCTCTACAGAGCTCCAGGATATTGTGCACATTTTATTGATGACATTTAACATTCACGTAGACGATTTAGCAGATGGTTATGGCAAAGAATTTTCTTCTATATTGGACACGTTTGGTTTATGTCAACATGTAAAAGAACCGACCCACATTCGAGGTCACATTCTGGACATGGTTATTTCTAAAGGTGTTTATATTTCCTGTGTTTCAGTCACTGACTTGGCCTTGTCCGACCATTTCTGTATCTTGTTTGACTTACTTATCACTCAGAATGTCCAAACAACCTGCTTCTCGTGAGGAAGAGGTACATTAATGAGAGAACAAGAGTTTATCAAGGCCATAGCTGTTTTACAAACAACAACTGCAGACTCAGTTGATGGACTATTGGATCATTTTAATGTGAAAATCCTGAATATAATGGATGCTGTTGCACTGATAAGAATCAAGAGCATCATAAGTAAACAGAAGACACCATGACAAAATACCAATATAGTCGCAAATCTAAAGAAGGAATCTAGAAAAGCTGTCTAGAATATGATAGATTTAAAAATGCTCCAAGAAATAGTTTGGCATTTAAAATCAACAACATGCACTCTGGAAATGATACCATCTGACTTCTTAAAAGTTTTTACCTCTGTAGAAAGTGATCTCCTGCCTATTGTCAATAGCTCACTGGCAACAGGTGTTTCTCCCAGTCACGGAACAAAGCTGCCATTAAGCCTCTCCTGAAGAAATGAACTCTAGACACCTCTATAATGAACAACTATAGGCCTGTCTCTAACCTGTCTTTTATATCCAATATTATTGAGAAAGTTGTATTTAACCAGGTTAATGACTTCTTAAATGAAAGTAGAAATGTTGATAAATTTCAGACAGGCTTCTGACCTCATCACAGCACTGAAACAGCTCTGGTCAAAGTCCTACATCACATCAGGCTCAATACTGATTCTGGTCAAGTATCAGTTCTGGTTCTTTTGGATCTCAGTGCTGCGTTTGATACTGTAGATCACAGAATCCTGTTGCACAGGCTGGAAAACTGGGTTGGACTTTCTGGAATGGTCCTTAACTGCTTCAGATCAGCAGCTATGAATCTGAGCGAGTGGCCATGACTTGTGGAGTACCTCAGGGTCAGTTCTTGGACCTCTTCTGTTCAACTTGTATATATTACAGAACTTAAACATCAATTATCACAGTTATGCAGACTATACACAACTTGTCATTTGTGTCTTTGTCACCAGATGACTGCAGACCAATAGATCTACTGTGTCACTGTTTGGACCAAATAAAGACCTGGATGAGAGAAAACTTTCTCCAATTAAATGAAGATAAAACTGATATAATTCTGTTTGGTAGCAAAGAGAAGAGGGCCAGTCTCAGTAAACACCTGGAGACTCGGGGTCTTAAAATTAGCAATCAAGTCTGTAACCTTGGAGTGCTGATAGACTCGGATCTGACTTTGAGCAGCCACATCAAAGCTGTGACTAAAAAGCTTTTTACCAACTCAGAAACGTCAACAAAATTAAAGGTTTAGTCTCCCAGGAAGACCAGGAGAAACTCATCCATGCTTACATCTCCAGTAGACTGGATTACTGTAATGGTCTTTTAACAGAACTTCCCAAAAAGAGCATAAAACATATGCAACTTATCCATTATGCTGTTGCAAGGAATAGTTGAGTGAGTAAGTTTGGGGGAGCGGAAGGAGTAGGATGCGGGTGTGGAGGGAGAGAGGGAGAGAGTGGATGTGTGGGTGTGTGGAGAGTGGGGGGCCCTCGCTGCTTCCTTCATGTGGGGGGCGTCGTTGCCTCCTTGGACTAGCGGCAGCTCCCGGGTGGTGGGGCTCTATCCTCGGGCGGTGGGGACGGCTCCCCCCGGCTTGTCTTGGCCCTGGGGTCCTGGGGTGGGTGGCGCCTAGGGCTGCTGGCAGCCTTTAAGCCCAGGAGAGGGGCAATCTCCTTGGGCCCTGGAACCCCGGACGTCCCTCCCCCCCTTCCCAACCCTCACCACACACACTGATAGGGATATGGGGGGTGAAGGGCGTGCCGTGTGGTGTGGGGGGGGCATCAAGATGGTCCCGTTGGCTCCGATCGGTGTCTGGTCGCCTCCCAGTTTTAATTGCACTCTTACCCACAAATACATCTAAACATTGACCCCATACAGATAATCTTTGGGGGGCGGGGCCGCATAGGGCTTCGTGGGCAGAGGTGCTAAGGTGTCTCTGCCCTCCAGCATGGTGTGGTTCCTGCCCCTCAATCTTAATTGAAAATAACACACACTACACAATCATAGTAGGGATGGGGGGAGGGGCAATGGGGTCATCTACGCCCCCATCTTCTGGGCACAGTCGGGGTCGAGTCTTGTGCCGGGGGGTTTGCTTGGACCTGGGGCCTGGGTTTGGGGCTGGCCCCGCTATGGGAGATGGTTGCGGGTCTTGGGGGGGGACTGTGCTCCCTGCATGTCGGTGGTGGTGGTGGGGGGGGTGCTTGGGGTGGAGTTAAGGTATGCGAGGATGCTTGGGTATATGTGTGTTTATGTGTGAGGATATAGGTGGTGGAGTATAGGTGTGGGGATACAGGGGGTGGAGTATAGGTGTGGGGAGATAGGTGGTGGGTGTGTGTGTGGGTGGAAAGAGGTGGTGGGGTGCATATGGATATTTGGACGTGTGTGTGAGTGCGCGGATGGGAGTGGCTCCCGGGGGGTGCATCTAGTGCGCTGGGGTAGAGGCTGGCCTCCGGGAGTGGCGGTCTGGGGGCTCTGGCCCCTCGGAGGAGCTGGTGGGCTTCTCTGCTTGCGGGGTGGGCGGGGGTTCCCCTTCTGGCGCTCGGGGCCCGGGGCCTGGGCTCTTCCTGCCCTGGCCGCTCGGTCCATGGCGGGGATCTGCGATTCCCTGCCCGGGCCCGCTGGGGCCCGTTCCCCCTGACAGTGGGGGGCTCTAGCTGGGACCCCCCCTTGCCGACACCTGGGCGGATGCTAGGTCTACCCCGGTGGGGGGTGGCTGGGCTTCTTGCTCGGGGCTGGCAGCCGGTGGGCCTGGTCTAAGGGGTCCCGGTCTGCCTCTGGCCTTTGGGGAGTGGGGGTTCTCTTAGCATGATCACCTTTCTGTGAGCACATCTCACCCCGTACGTTCTGCATGACGACACAGTCTCTGAGATGCTCGTTAGCTTTACTCATAATGAGACATATTTCCTCATGTGAGAATCCTGAATATGCGCTCTGGTGGATCACTGACATTTAGCTGTTATGCTGCAAACAAGTGAAACAAATTGCCAGTAGAGGTAAAACTTTCACCAAATGTAGAAACGTTTAAATCTAGGTTAAAAACTTTTCTTTTCTCTTCATGCTATAAATAAAGTCTGCACGGTAACTTTTTAATTATGTTCTTCTTAATGATTTTGACTTAGTTTATTATTTTATTATGATTCTTGCTCTGTTTTTGTTCTTTTTCTATTTCTGTTTCAAGATCTGTAATCCTTTTAATGTTTTTATGTAAAGTACTTTCAACTGTTGTGCACATGAAAGGTGCTATACAAATAAACTTGCCTTGCTGTGACTTACAGCGAATAAGAGGGAACCACAGTTTGTTTTGTTTTGCCATAAGGTACAGCAAATAATGCATTTCATATTGTTTTAGATTTAGGTTTTTAAAGCGGCATACAGATCTAGCACACATTTGGTAGTGAAATAAAATCCAGCTGGTTTGCTTTACCTTGGCACTGATATATGTATAGGAGAAACAAAGAAATAAGCCAAAGCCACACTATGTGATTTGAAATTTTTATCATTAACATCTATATCTTTGTCTTATGTATGTTATTGGTGCTAGCTTGATAAGATATAATGTTTCACGATGACATTTTGCCAGTGTTAAGATTTCACATTTCACAAGTCTGTCATAATTTATAATCTAATTTTACAGGATTCAAACACCTCACAAAGCTGACCGTCTTCAAGGTTTTTTCTGCTCTTTTTCTAACGTGAATTTTTGTTCCATTGGAGAAAAGTCAAAATATGAAATCATCCTGAAATTTAAAAGCTTCCCCTTTTCTGGCAACCTCTTACCTGCTTGTCTGTGAGGGATGCTGAGATGTCCCCAGACCAGCTGAAAGACATAATCCCGCCAGTGTTACCTAGGTTTTCCACAAGGTGTGGTCCCAGTGAAACTTGTTCAGAACGCCTCAAAGACAGGCATCAAGGAGGAATCCTATCAAATATGTGAGCTACTGTGGTACAGTAGTGAGCCCACAGCTCAAACAGCTTGGAAGTGAGCAGAATCAGAAGTCCAGGATTTTCTTTAAGATCAACATTTTATATTAACTCCATCAGTGGTCCAGGGTACCAATCGTGGTGGTGGTGTTTGTGGTGAAACCATAATAAGATATATATAATTAAGTGAAATGTAAGGGACAAGCGGTGAAAAATTAGTCTCACCTACTTTGTCATAGCCACTACATCTGGCTCCTCTCCATGTGGTGGAGCAGCCATTTTACCTGGGAGACGCTTCCTAATTTTTTTACAATGAGTAATAATGGTCCACATTCAGGCGCCCTCATCGGAACACCGGTCGGGCTGCTGATCACAGCGTGCTAGCCCGCCTAGCTAGGTCGGCTAGCACTACTACCAACTCTGACACCACTGTAAACTTCAGCCTACTAAACATCCGCTCACTAACTGATAAGGAACATCTCGTCCAGGATCTTTTCGTCGACCGTGAGTTGGATTTTTTATGTTTGACTGAAACTTGGCAGCAGCCAAATGACTTCACCTGTCTGAATGAAGCTAACCTGGCTGGCTTTGTAAACCATGTGACTCTGGTCATGGAGGTAGTCTTGCGCTGTTTGCCTGTGAGAAGTGGAGAATCTCACAGGTCTCTGCCCCTTCCGGCCTCTTGTTTGAGTCATTGATCTCACCATGCCCACCCAAGCCTAATAAGGACTTTTTAAATGACTTCTCTGAATTTCTGGCTGATCTATCCTCACGGTCGCCCAACATAATAGTTCTCTGTGATTTTAATATCCATATGGACAATGTAAATAATATTCTTACCAGGGATTACCTTGTCTTAACAGTTTCAGTCTCCAAAAGTTTATTACAACTCCAACTCACTCAAAAGGTCACATTCTTGATTTAGTTTGCTATTCGAGTGTAATTCCCACTGGTTGAAAAACAGTTGTACTCCCTTTCTCTGACCATATGATCATTTCTTTTTCTGTCAGTCACAACAAACAAGCACTCTCGTGACATATCCTTCCGTAATATTAGGGACCTCAACTTGGACACTCTCTCTACTGATATCAACGCTCTACCCCACCCTGACAGTTTCTCGAGCCCTTGGGGTTACACTACAATAACAGTCTTAAGAATTAGCTCAATAACCTGGCCCCTCTAAAAACTAGATCAGTCACCTTCAACCGCTCTTCACCCTCATAACTCAAAACCAAAGGACGCCAACTGGAACGACTCTACAGGAAATCTGGTCTAACTATTCATCAGGAAATGTATCTAAACCACATCACTCATTATAGGGACTACTTCCGAAATCCACCTACTATTCCAGCTTAATTAATTCCAATAAAGGTAACACAAAGGCTCTTTTCTCGCTCCTGAACACAATTACTCAACCTCCTGACTCCCTCCCACCACACATGGCCTCATCTACATTCTGTAAAAGTTTGATCTAATTTTTCACATCCATAATCCAGAATATTGATCAATATCTCGCTCCAAATACTTCTATTAATGCTTCACCATTACCTCCCCCTCTGCCTCCTTTCTTCGCCCTTTCTGCATTCACTCTCGCCCCGGTCACTGTCATAACTGAATTATTAAGAAAATCTAAATCATCCACCTGTCAACTAGACCCCCTGCCAACCTTCCTAGTAAAAGCATCCACATCCTCACTGGAACCCCTCATTGCGTGCATCATTCACTCCTCCCTCACCACTGGTCTGGTCGCCTCACTGTTACAAACAGCTGCCATCACCCCAATAGTTAAAAAACCCAGTTTGGATCCCAATAACCTCAATAACCTTTGTCCCATCTCCAATCTGCCGTTTATTTCAAAACTTCTGGAAAAAATGGTTGCCTCACAGCTCCGAGCCCATTTATCCATTAACAGTCTGTATAAACAATTTCAATCTGGTTTTCGTCCACCCCACTCCACTGAAACAGCAATACTGAAAATAACCAATGATCTCCTTCTGGCAGCTGACTCTGGTCTGTTATCCATTCTCATCCTTCTTGATCTGAGTGCGGCCTTCGATACCATCTCCCACTCCATCCTTCTGACTAGACTCTCCTCTATCGGCATCACCCACACCCCCCTTAACTGGTTCAAATCATACCTCCCAGGCCGCACTCAGTTCGTCCAGATGAAAACTTTCCATTCCCAGTCACCACAGGTATGCCCCAGGGCTCAGTCCTGGGGCGCCTGCTGTTCATCATATATCTCCTCCCCCTTGGTCATATTTTCAGAAAACACCACATACAGTTTCATTGTTATGCTGATGACACCCAGCTCTATCTCTCCACAAAGCCAAACTCCACCCTCTCACCTTCCTCCCTCACAGACTGTCTTCATGAAATTAAGTCCTAGTTCACTTCAAACTTTCTCAAACTAACTAGCAGTGAAACTGAAATGTTATTAGTTGGCACCAAATCTATCCTCTGTAAATCTGATAGTTTCAGCATTACGATTGAGGACTCTTCCATCTCTCCCTCCCCGCAGGTGAAGAGTCTGGGTGTCATCCTCGTCACTGCCATACTTGTTCACAGTCTGGTCACCTCTCATCTGGATTACTGCAACTGTTTGGTCTTCCACAGAAAACACTCCACAAACTCCAACTGGTTCAGAATGCAGCAGCCCGAGTCATCACCAGAACTCCATCCATCCATCACATCACCCCCATGTTACAGCAGCTTCACTGGCTCCCCATCACCCACTGCATAAACTTCAAAATATTGCTGTTAACCTTTAAAGCCATCCACAACCTTGGCCCTCCATATATTTCTGATCTCCTTCATGTCTCCAAATTGGTGTGTTCCCTCAGATCTTCCTCTACAATTCACCTCACATTCACCCCTGCTCGTCTTGTCACCATGGGGAGCAGAGCTTTCAGCTGCTCTGCTCCCCATCTCTGGAACTCACTCCCCCCCTGACCTCTGCAACTCTGACTCTATTCACCTGTTCAAATCCAAACTGAAAACACATCTGTTCAAACTTGCT
>JBAMHX010000007.1:6797798-6815913 GCA_037177515.1 Pseudomugil tenellus | reverse complement strand
TCTGTGAAGCGCCTTGAGACGACATTGTTGTGAAATGGCGCTATACAAATAAAGTTGAATTGAATTGAATTGAATAGGGTTGTGTATGTAGGCTGGTGGGCTTGTATTGGAAGGGCCGTTTTCTGGGAGAGGGTGGTGGCATGCAGAATTGTTGTAGAATATTTGTGGGTGGTAGGGGAATGGTTGTGTGTCTGTAGGTATGGAGGGGTCAGGTGTGGTTGGGGCTTGAGGAATGGGAGAGTGCAATGGGGTTCTAATGCATGTGTGTAGGTGAATGGGTTGGGGGAGAGGGACTGTGGCATCCCCTTGGTGGGCCTAGGGGCGTGGGCCAGAGGTCTTCCTCCGCCACCGGCACGTGTAGTGGGTGGTTGCCCTCTGGGCCTGCTGGTGGCTCCCCGGTGGAAGTTGCTGTGGGCTCTGGTGGTGGAGGCAGTTGTGTCTGGTGTGGCCTACTGCGGGGGCCCTGGGGAATGGGAGGTGCCTAGTGCTGACAGCGGCTTCACATTCCAGAGGGGAGCATGCCTCCTCTGGTCTTAAATCCTTGGGCTCCACACTCTTTCCACTCACCAGCAGTGAGTAGGGATTTGGGGGGTGGTCACGTTTGCTGGGTGTGGTGGGGGCGCCTCTCAGTTTTAATTGCATTTATACATAAACACAACTATTCACAGATTTCAAACATGCATATCTTTAGGGGCGGGGCATGGAATGTATGATGGGCGGGGTTACTTAGGTGGCCCTGCCCCCAGCATGGTGTGGTCCTTGCCCTTCAATTTTAACTACAGACAGCACACATCACATCAATGGGGGAGAGTGTGGAGTGTCGAGGTAATTTTTAGACCCCGATACCCTGGGCCGACGGCATGACCGGGCCCCAATCCGAGGCGAGCTGAGGCCCGCCCGCCTGTTGCTCGGGCCGTCTTAGCCTGTGGAGGCGGATGTGTGTGTCTGTGTGTGTCCCCTGGCGTGAGTGGGGGGAAGAGGGTTGTGTAGGGGTGGGTTTGAGGGGTAGGGGGATGGCAGGGAGATAGGATGTTGGTGGATGGGAGGGTGAGCTGGGATGTTGCCTGTGCTTACCTGTGGTATTTGAAGGGGGGTGGGGGAGGGGGAATAGTCTGTGTTTGGGTGGGTGGAGAAAATTGTGGGGTAAGGTGTGGGTGTAAGGGATGTTGACTGGAGAGGGGAGGAGCAGTTGGTTTGGATGGGTCACTGTATTTGTGTGGGTGTGACAGTATGTATGGAGGTGCACGTGTAACTATGGATGGGGGCACTGGGGGTGAATATGGATGGGTGAGTGTGAAGAGATGTGCGTGCCTGGGGATTGGGGTGCGTGTGGGCTTGTGGTTCCAGGGGAACATCGTTGGTCCCGGGGATGGGGGGGTGCTGGCTCCTGTTGGGTGGCGGACTGGAGGCCCTGGGCCTCAGCCAGCACTGGTTGCCTCTGGGCTCTTGGGGCCCTGGGCCGGCGCTCTGACCGCCCTGGGCTCACTGGGCACCTGGCGGGATCCGCGATTGCCGGCCTGGGCCCGCCAGGGTCCGTTCCCCTGGGCTGCGGGGGGGCTCTGGCCGGGACCTCCCTGTTCCAGCTCCTGGGTGGATGGTGGGCTGGCTCTGGGGTGGGGTCGCTGGAATCTTTGTCTGGGACTTACTGCTGTTTGTCCTAGTCTCGGGATTCTCCTGGCTGACCTCTGACCTTTTGAGCGGAGGGGGTTGCCTGAGCATGTTCACTTTCCTGCGAGCACTTTTCACCTCATACGTTCTGATGATGACACAGTCACCAAGATTATTTGGTAACAGTCATCTTTCCGTATTCCTATTTGTTTACTCTGCAGGAGCTCATGAGACCCTTTTTCCCTTCATTTATGTATGTGGTGTGTTTGTCTCTACTTTATGTTCTGTTTGTGTTTTCTTACTTTTTCTCCTGTTTTCATATCCTTTTTTCTATCCCCTCCGATTGTGTCCAGCAATTCAGATTATCAAGAGGAACTTTGTACACATGTAAATACATATAGTTCCTCCTGAAAGCATGGCACAGCAGACAGATCCCCATTCTGCCCACCTTTATGCTGGACATACAAGTTTAAATAAAAGAAAGATTTATAAATATTTTACTGACCACATTAAAGCAACACTCAATACTCTGAAGATCAGCATATTTTACTTACACATAACTGTAATGTCTGCATGTGTAATCAAAGTCCTGTTCATGTATTTAGTTGTACAGACGTAGAGTCCAGAATGTTCTGCTGTCACATTAGAGATGATAAATGTGGCTGATCTGTTGTTTATAGACAGGTTTATACATGAGTTACATTTAGTCCACATGACAAGTGATGGAGGGAAGATGTCAATGCTGCAGGTCAGATTCAGAGTCCCACTCTTCTTCACCTTTCTCTCCCCAATTATCTGGACTTCTTCTGTATCTATAAGACAAAACCAAGAACTTTATTAGCAGGAATACAATTGTACAATGTAAAAATATAAGAAAACATTGACGTTTAACTTTGCATACTCTTACAGTTCACATGCAGAGTGACAGTCTCCGTAGTTGTGACTCATGTGAAGCTGATCTTACAGGTAATATCACTGTTGTGATGTTCAGCTGAAAGGTTAAAGGTCAGAGATGAGCTGTGTCTCTGTGAGACAGCAGTCAGGTTCTCAGTGTTGACAGCAGTGATGTTTTTTGAGATGTGAGAGTCTTCCTCTCCTGCTCCTCTCCACATCCAGGTGATTTCAGGAGGAGAGCCAGAGCAGAGACCAGGAGCAGTGCAGGTCAATGTGGTTTGCTGTTCCTCTGTCAGTGGAGGAAGCATCACTGTGGGCTTCTGAGTCAGAGCTGATGGAAAGTTTGTGCCGTATAAATTACAGGCTGAAGTTATTTTTAACTTAAATACTACCTAAAATTTTTCAAAACCTACAATATTTTACATTTTTTTTGTTTGTTTGTTTTGACTGTTTGTTATTAACTCGCTTTGGATAAAATTTTACTCTTCTTTTATTTTTATCAGGGTATTTTTCCCTGTAATTTTTTTAGGCTCAAATTTATATCCTGGCCTAGGACAAGTCCCCACTTTTGGATCTACTGTATGTTGGATCTACTTACCCGGTCATTGCAATCAAAGTCTATCTTCTAGTATTAATAGCTTTATTAACATTATCTGTTGAACTAGTTGTCTGAAAAAGCTAACAAATGTCCATAG
The DNA here is from genome assembly GCA_037177515.1 of Pseudomugil tenellus. Lineage (NCBI taxonomy): Eukaryota > Metazoa > Chordata > Actinopteri > Atheriniformes > Pseudomugilidae > Pseudomugil > Pseudomugil tenellus. Next base: position 6,812,716 of record JBAMHX010000007.1, on the reverse strand, counting down.
TGGACAGAAGCTTGACAGCATATAGCAGATTATGACAATATGCATGTAGCTTCATATAGCAGCATATTGCAGTGTATATCTGCATATTGCAGTATATAGACGCATATAGCTTCATGTAGCAGCATATAGCTGCATATATAAGTATATTGCAGCATATAGCAGCATAAAGCTGCAAGTAGTAGCATACGTAGGGTGGCCCTGAAGTACAAACCACAATGACGGAACAAAAACGACTACAACAAATCAAAAACAACAAATCAAAAATGACAATGGCATTGACATGAGCATAAACTGTATATACAAAAGGTCACAAGGCATCAAGTTTGTGTATATGTATAAATATACATAAGCTATATTAATGTTATGGCAAAAGATACATTTCGGTCACAGGTAACGGGCAATATTCCCACATACATTATAACCTCCGGCACAAAAGCAGTCCGGTCAGGTCATCCATCCTACGCTATGGTACCCACCTCTTCCGGTTAACCAATTGTAATTTCATTTAGTTGAAACTGTAGTCATATCAATTTCTTTTTGTGCTTTTTAAAATTTGTAATGTTTTCAATTTGTTGGGTTTTTTTTAAATTGTTGTGTTTTCTCTCAGTTTTAATCTTTAATTGGTAATCTGCCATTGTCATTTTTGTTTCGTCGTTGTGGTTTGCAGTTCAGGGTCACCGTATATAGCAGCATATAGCTGCATATAGTAGCATATAGCAGCATACTACAGCATATAGCTGCATACTGCAGCATATAGCTGCATATAACTGCATATAGCAGCATACAGTAGCACATAGCATATTGCAGCATATTGCAGCATATAGTAGCATACTGCAGCATGTAGCAGCAGATAGCTGCATATAGTAGCATATAGCAGCATACTACAGCATATAGCTGCATACTGCAGCATATAGCTGCATATAACTGCATACTGCAGCATATAGCTGCATATAACTGCATATAGCAGCATACAGTAGCACATAGCATATTGCAGCATATTGCAGCATACAGTAGCATACAGCGGCATATAGCAGTATATTGCAGCATACAGTAACATATAGCAGTATACAGTAGCATATAGCAGCACACAGTAGCATAAGTCAACAAATGGTGTTTAAAACCTGATACTTAACATTATAAAAACCACAAAATCCTGCTGCAGCTCAGCTCTGAAGACACTTTACATGTTTGTAGCTGCTAGTGTTTTTCATACCTTCAACAGCGACAAATGCAGTTGAAGCAAATGTAAATCCATCCACCACAGAGTACTGGAGGCCAGTAACTCTGAGTTTATAAGCTCCAGTGTCAGACTCACTGAGATCATTAATGATGATGCTACAGTTCCTCTGACTGGACATTTTCGTGTTTTTTAATATTATGTCACTACACTTTCGTCTTTGATCACATTTATACCAGATTTCATGCTGGAGTGTAAAACTACTCCCAGTAATAAAAGTGCATGGAATAACAGCACACAGTCCCGCCTCTGCTGTTATCTGTTCTGTAGTAAGAGTAATACAGAATCCGTTTCGGCAATGCTCTTTTCCCCAAAGTGATGCTTCTGTAAATGCAAAGGAAGACAAACAAACAAGACATTTTAATTTTGTGATAAAAAATAAATTTAAAAAAAACTGTTTCTACATTGTTTTTCTACATCACTGCTGTTCTGGCTGCAAATTATTTGATTCATGAATGAATGAATGAAAAATACTTTATCCCTTTTTCAGGGAAATTCAAAATGATTAATTTATTTAAATAATCATGATTTTAAATATAAATTTAATCCAAAAGTACAAATATTATCTCCACAATTCCATTCGTGTAGCTCCGTACAATGAAATTCTTTATACACTTTATTAATAACTATACATCTATACACTACACTATAAACAATACATCGCAAAAACATTTCATTCATGTTTTGTTTATAAGAAGAATAAAGATACTGAATTCCATACCTGCAGCAGTATCAGCGTCCCTTCGAGAAAAAAACATCCAGTCATCCAGATCAGAGCGATCATCCTGATTTGATGTTTTAATCAGTCACTTTTTCTCTTCACTAAAAATTGGAATGTGTAGTTATCCCTACATGATCAGACACTTTGTATTCAAACATAAATTTGGTAACATTATACCATGTAAAGTTGTAGGGTTTTATATTTATACTAAACGTTACCTGCTACTCAACATCTACAAGAGAAAATTAACTCATTAAAATGTAAATTTAATGATTTGCTTCATATTTTTTTTTTACCTCTTTCAGTCCTTTTTTTCCTGAACTTGTCTCTCCCTACTGAACTCTGCTCAGTTGGGCTTCTTCCCTCTTTTGTTCAGTTCACATTGTGGAAGTATGTTTGTCTTCAGCTCTCACTTTGACACGGTCTCATCATTTTTTTCATTTTTCACATACATATACAGTGTTCTACTGTAGATTATTGACTTAATAAAAAATATGTATTTCTGTTGCAGTTAAATTTCCTAATTTTACAGTGTGGAAGGATCCAGCTAGCAGCTAATGATGAACAGCTCTGAGAAGCTCAAAAACTTGATAATTTTTGTAAAAAATAAAAGAAAACTCACATTAATTTCTTTCTTTTATGTCTTAATAACTAACTAAATGGATATAGAGCCCCAAACCCCTTCAGTACATACCTGTATTGTTTTGAGCTAAGCTGCATCTGATGGAGAACTAAAGGAGCTTATTTGTAAGAATGCTAGTTTCTGTCATGCTACAAACTAAGCTTGACAAGCTCACACATTGTTTTACTAAAACAATACCGTATTTTAAACAAATTATTATGCTGATGGCATAATAATAGCATGCTCACAAATAGCATGCTCACAAAAACTGCAATGGAAAATTCTGGCTGTTTGACTAAGGCTCATTATCTACAGGATTACATAGCAGTTATAGAATAACACAGAATCTTTTCATATCTATTTAGTTTGCTTATGGGACAGAAAACATTGTGGCTTTGACTCCACTAATGAGTTTCACAATGTGTCCCTAATACACATAAATCAGGTGATTTATGATCATGTGTGAAGCTCAATCATCCAGTTCTTGTGGGAGGAGACCATGTGAGAGACCCAGGACACAGCAGAGGGATTATATCTTTCTAATGGTGTTTGTTGTCTGGGAACATGTCGTGATCCCCTTTCATGAGCTGGCAAATGTGACTGGGGAGAGGGAAGTCTGGGTTTCCCTGGTGAAGCTGTTGCCTACGCAACCCGACCCTGGAAAAGCAGCAGAAAATGGATGGAAGGACAACATGCAACATGAGTGTATCACCCTCGCCCCCCTTAAAAAAAAAGTCCTTCATTTACTCAGGGAATGGTCATGAGTCTGGGTGCACATCGAGGTTTATCCTGAGTCTCTGAATCTTTTGATAATGTGATCTGAATGTTCAAAATCTTTTTTCTCTGAAATTGTTCCACAATTTTACAAGCAGTTTGTAGAAGACTGATAAACCACTGTCCATCAGCTGTTTTTGTTTTGGCCCAGTTGCTTTTCCAGACTTTTCCGGGCCCTGCTCTTCTTATTCAGATGTGTTGATGTCATTAAATCCAAAATGAACACGTTTTTCCATCAAATGGGAAACTTTCACCATTTCAACACATGTTTCAATTAGCAACCAGACTTTTTTTTAGAATTGAGGTTATACTTGAAAGTACTACAATGCCTTTCTGGGAGGAATATCTCCAACATGTCGAGATGAGGATATATACTTTAGTTAGACTGTTTACTTCTTAAAGCTTCATTTCATTAAAATGGTAGTTTGTTTTCTTTATTTCTTTTTTCTTCTTCTTCTTCTTGAACAAGGAAGTGAAATCCAAAAACGGACAGTGCTTCAGTTTCATCATGATGCATTTGCTGAAAAATTTGCTTAAAAAGGCAAAAAATAAAAACACGAGACAAACACATTGTGTTCTTTAAATAATCCACTGTTCATATTTTGAGTTTTTTTTTTACTTTTATTTATATTTACACGGTAAATGGAAACAGATGAATTTGACTTTTTTAAAATCCAAAATGACGAGCAAGCAAATGAAATAACTGCTAATTTGCAGAGATGTTGGAAAACCCTGAATTATTTGTCATCAAAACAAAGAACAAAATGAACAAAAGAAAAGAAAAAAGTATGCATGATGAGCACTTCCGATTACCACAACATGTCTGACAAAGAAATTTGGTTTATAACACACTGTGACAATATTAGACATGTTTAAGATTTGCATCAACAGAAATAAAACAAGTATGAAGTAATCAAGCCAGGATATCTGGAACCTTCCATTATTAAATGATGAACACTGTCCTGACAAAAAGGCTCCAATGAATCAGGATAACGGGCAAAAACTCATTTTGTACATATACAAAAAAACTGTTTTTCAAAGTCTGTCATCCTATTTGTTTCATATATAAGACAATTGTTAGGTTTTGATTTTCTAATTCAAACCTTATAATAAGTTTACCCATTCACTAGCACTTAATCAAAAAAGAGCATCGAAGAGCCCAACATCTCATTTGTATTTTACTCACAGATTCAATTTCTGTACAAATATTTTCTCATTTGCAGTATTTTACTGTCCTGTTTGACACCAGAAAGAGTTCAGAAACACTTTTGCCTTCATGCATCCTTTCAGTTGAGATGGTCTCAGTGCTACGCATGAGATGTCAATTCAGAAAAACCCTTATTCATTACATTCTTAGTGATTTCATTCTGTAAAAAAGCGATCACAATGCGAGCAGCGCTTGACTCTTTGTTACAGGTTTATAAAATATCCAATTAGCTTTGTAGTTATAGAGGTAAGTATCTGTGGATATTGTGGTGTATTATGGTGCATTTTCAACACAAAATGGCTAATTTAACATTTTTATCTGATTTTATAGGCAACAAAACTTTAATAAGCACCTTACAACATACAAACAGTCGAAATGATGACGTGAAGAGCTAGGAGAGTGTTTGCATTATTTTGAGGTGAGAAACTGGAAGAGGAAGAGAGGCGGCTGCCTCATCGGTCAGTTTATGAGTCACTGAAAATAAACTTTTAAAAACTTTAAAAATAAAAACATTTAAAAAATTAAAACCAAAAGTTTCAAATTTTCAACAGACTTCATGAAAGAAAAGTGAGGAATACATGTATTATCCTGTTGCACCATCAATGCTTTTCGTTTAAGAAAACAGCAAACAGTTCTGTTGCCAAACCACTGAAATAAAGGAGGTTTAAGATATTTATAGCATCAAGTTGGAACTTTTGGAGCCTCATTCTGAGTAACTATTCACTAAGCTCCCATTGCAGAACTCCTCTGTGATACTCCACACTGTGAATAACTATTTACTGCAGATAGGATGCACTGCCACCCTTTAATTCATACATGCAGAACCCTTTTGTATCACCCAGAATGATGAACTTTCTAGTTCTAAATAGCTGAATAAAACTCTTAGTTAACTAAAGTAATGCAAAAAGAAATACATTTAACTTCACCTGAATAAATAGTTAATCCTGCATTTAAACATTGCTTCTTATTTTTACTCATATTTTTTTGTCAGCTTTGATTACTCCTAACTAGGATACTATTTTCTACAGTGTTCATCCAGAGCAGCTGGAAGATGTGTGGCAAGTATGTTTTTATTTAATCACATTACTTTTTCACCATACCAATCAAATAAATATCTGCTCCCAAAACACTCATGCGAGGTATTGTTTTCTTTCCCTTCAACATCCATTAAATTAACAGATTATGACACCATCAATATGCAGTTAGAGTATTAGTTTGCTTTAATTTTAAATCACAGGCTCATCAAATGTCTCTGAATAGCACAACCAGTTGGCTAATCAGCATCACTCTGTTCTGTCATGTAGACATCTGATGCAGTCTCGGGAGAATAAAGCATCCCTCTCTCCCTGAGGTTAACCTCAGACTTCCCAAAGACCCCAGAGATCAGAGTGCCCTGATCTTTCAGCACAATTTGAACACGCACACACACAAACAAACACACACATTGTCAAAAAGAGCTAACAATTTGGCCCACCACGCGCATATATATTGTGCTTTAGGTCTATATCTTCTAGATGAATCAGAGCATTTGCGGGGAAATACTTTAAGGATAAGTAGAAAGACAAAAACAGACATTTTGTATCTGATACAGTGGTGGAAAACACCTCAACACATTCTTCGGATTAATGGAAAACACTGAATACAATGTGTATAATTTTTCCAGGAATGGTTGCTGTGTCACTTAAATTAACAAAATCTTCAATTATTATCAAAAGTGATGGTGATTTTTATTCCGGCTTGTTATGAGAAGCTGCTGAATCACAGCTCAAAAGAAACGCAGTTATATGGAGACAAGAAGCTGAGACTTCCATCAGTTATCTCTATAAGAAATGAACCAAAATAAACAGGAGAGAGGCCATAAACAAACACAAGGAGAAAGAACAAAAAACACGGTTACTCCTTGCCCTGATGCTTCGACAGGCAGCAGATACAGTGACAGGTATGAGGCATGGAGAGCAGACACAGTGACACGGTGAAACCTGATAAGCGACAGAAAAATGGCTGCTTAACGCTCCATGATGCAGAGACAACGAACAACAACTGAGGCATGACACTGCGATCATTTGTTATAAATTGTCCATTGGGTTTTTGCTCCAACCCTCAAAACTACCAGTTTTTCCAAACGGTGGCATCAAGAAGGGGTGTCTCATGGAGGAAGGGCAGCACAAGGGGGGGGGGGCAGTACTGCCACAGAGAGCCGTACATCACATGGGACATATCTGAAGATGCCAAGAACAGGAAGTCATCATGTGCACGGTGATGTCCAGGAGAGGAAAAAAGGTTAATACACACTTTGTGGTGCAGAGAATGTGTGGGATGTGTGTAAGTCGGGGCTGCCACTGCATCTCGCATCACCGAGGGATCAGGGAAGGATCGCGATTCATTTGGCTCTGATTTCTGAATAGTTGCTGCCGTCATCCCCCCTCCCTGAGGCCCCCTCCCTGGGCCTGGCCCCGATAAACTCCAGAGCAGCGTAATTCAGGTCTTGCCTCTCCAGTCCTGCCATAGAGCCCACAGGTTGGTAATCCCCGTCTTCTCCCTGCAGACAGAGCAATCGTTCAGTGGCACAGATTGCCAGGAAGGTGCCAGCACGAGCGCGACAGACACCATGAAAAGAAAATACGTTAGTGGTTACTGGCCGACAGACTGACAAGAGGACTGGGATGTTTCCTGTTAGTTTGGCAGCTTGTGTTAGCGATGAGACAGCCGTGCAGAAGGCGGTATCGGAAAAAAAAACAAAAAAAAAAAAAAAACGGAACACAGAAGCTGATATGCGAGGAGATGCATCTGCCACTGAGGATTGTGGTTTTAATGGGGATTTGTTTGGGAACCTTACCGTAGTCTCCTCTAGAATGGAGTTAAACTTTGAGCCCAACAGCTCTGTCTTAAGCTGTGCAAGAGTTAGGGGAGAGAAAAACAGACAGAAGAACGCAGAGAAGCGATGAAAGCAAGAGAAAAACAGTGTTTGGAAAGGTCATGGTTGGAGCTACTACACTGCAAGTGGGAGCGAGTCCTATCACCTCATGTCAGAGGTTTAAATGGGGTTTCAGCATTTATGAAGTATTTCATTACACAAGGTTATAACCCCAAACACGTGAGAATGGTCATCCAACCCATCCTCCATCATAATCATAAACGACAGCATGTCTCACCACTTTCTTCCTCAGATTTTGTTTGTCCTTCTTGACTGCGCTGTAGTACAAAGCTGGGTTCTCCAGGACCACTTCCTGCCTAGGGTTGCCATTCTCTCTGGGGGACGGAGTCACATGATCAGACTCTGTCTCGATTGCCGCTAACGCATGGCGACACGCCAAGCCTGGGCATCCATTTTAAAACAACAAGCTCTGAAAGGTTATGAGAGGCCATCTGTGGCTGTGAGTGACGTGGTTATTTCATGGGTTTAGTGGCTGAGATCTCACCCACATCAGGGTTGATCTGCTGGAAAAAAGCTTGCAAATTTTGGGGTCCAAATGTACCTTGAGGCTAATAGTTAAAAGGGCCACCTGGTTGTTTTCAGCGTAGCAGGTCAAGGATACAGAAGCAGTGTAAGAGCAGGGAATCAGGCCTGCAAAATATAAGGTTAGTCCAGCTTGCTAACCAACTCCACAAGGCAGCCAATGTTGATCTCCAAGGATTTCAACTGGGTCTTGTTGTAGCAAAAAATAAATTAAAAAAAAAACTGAAATTGCTTAAGAGAAATGATTCTCACGTCCACATCAATCCCACATTCACTCGTATACAATGTGCATCAGTGTGTTTTAGAATGGATGACTAGGCTTAAGTGTTTCCTTGGATTTTAGAAATTTATTCTGCCAACATTGGCCTCTCAATTAGTTTGTCATCTATACTCACTTCTTGTTGTTGTGGCCCACATATCTCACAGCTGCAATGATGAAGGCTATGACAGCTACTCCTCCAATGGTGCCAACTATAACTGCCATCATGTACTTTTCTGGAAACAGAAGGGACACAAGTGAACAATCAGGGAATTCCTCATTATAATTGTTGGATGACAAAAACTACATTAATAACTGGGCAGAAACGTTCAACTTTTAAAATCTGAAGTCTAATTACTCCTTTGACAAAATATGAAAAAAAAATGTACTATTTATTACCATGTGATAGGTCAACATTATTGTTGTATATTCTTCTGCTTTCTGGTGTCCACCAGGGTGTAGGATACCAGTATGATCTGGTGTGCAACTGGGTTTTGAGTAAAGTTTTTACCTTAAAGTGATGCAAAATGTCTCCCAAACTGCATGTGTCAAATATGATATGTTAACTGGGATAAAATGGTTTCATCACAACCACCGCCGCATTCGCCATCGCTGGATATCCTTCGTGTGAGCACGATAACTTAAACACTTCTCACAATTGGAATTTGATACTTGGTTTACCTGCTTAGGTCCCGGAGGGGATGACCTGCATTGAACGTCAGCATTTTGGAATATATGGCGCTTTATCTCTGGAACCATTTACAATTAGATTTTGATACTCAGTTTGCTGTTTAGGTCTCCATGAGGACGATCTGTACCAAATTTCATGATTATTGGACTTATGGTTACCCCACCTGGTGTTGCTTTATGCAGGAAAAATCTGATTTTTGGCTTTATCTCTGGAACTAATTGTCTCATTTACTGTATATATAGACATTGACCTCAAATCAAGTGCAAATAAAAGGTCGTGACCTCAGGATGTATCCTGTCCTGATGTCATACCGGGCTGGTTCAAAGCTTCAACACCTGGTGGAGCTTTGTAACTGAACATTTGCTGGGGATATACCTGTAGCTGTCGCTTCTGAAGGCATAGGCCTTGTTTATATATTAAAACCTTTAAACTGCATGAATACCACATAAATAATGCTTGGTCACAAAAAAAAGAATAACCAGAATGTAAAAAATAAATATTTAGACTTGCTGCTTTGCACATTGAGAAAGTAAACAGCCAGATAGCGGCTTTAAGCCCTATTCTCTATTATACAGCATGTTAAAAATGGAGTTCACCGCTGCTGTAGAGGTCAGTGAAACTGGGATAAATTCAGTTAAATATTTGTTAAAAAAATAATTGATTTTCAGTGTGAAATAGCTGGTTTACAGTCTTATATGTCTCTTCCAACTTGTCTGTCCTTTCCATCGAGTCCATATGTCCTAATATGGTACAAAAACAAACTCGGTATAATTAAATACAGCTTATATGTGAGCAATTAAAAAAAAAAAACTGGTTGTTGTAGTTATTTTACATGTTCTCCCCGTGTTGGCATGGGTTCTCTCCGGGTACTCCGGCTTCCTCCCACAGTCCAAAGACATGCACCTTGGGGATAGGCTGATTGGGGACTCTAAAATTGCCCTGAGGAGTGAGTGTTTGTGTGCATGGTTGTTTGTCTATATGTGTTGCCCTGTGATAGACTGGCGACCTGTCCAGGGTGTACCCCGCCTCTCGCCTATTGTCAGCTGGGATTGGCTCCAGCCTCCCTGTGACCCCGTTTGGGAATAAGCGGTAGAAAATGGATGGATGGATGGATGGATGGATGGGTTTTTGTAGTTGTGTGCAAAACTCTTTCTGAAACAAGTTGATGTGCTTTTACTGGATCTATTTTCTTCACCAGATCGATTCAGGTTTAATTTACCGCAGCAGGGCAGAGCATGTGGAATTAATTACAGTTCCCAGGTTAATTGTAAAAGAGGAACAATAGTTTTTTTAAATAGCTTTTGAGCCACACAGCGGCTTTGCTTTTGCACAGAACACAGAAAAATGTGGTGTCACCAAACCCAGTAATGAGCAACAACAGATTTCAGTATTACTGTCTAATTAAAAATGCAGTTTGCACTCACTTTCCTGCTGCAGCTCCAGGAGGACACTCTCTCTTCCAAACGCGTTGAAGATGCTGCAGTGGACGTTTACAGCTGGCCCGCCGTTGTCGACCCGGTCGCCTTTCTCCCGCAGCTTAATCATGCCCGTGGACATGTGTCCATCTGTGTGAGTGTAGAAGTTGTACCGGCCGTCGGTTTCGTTGATGGTGATGTTCAGGTCGGGTAGGTAGAACTCGATGGTGGGTTCAGGGTTTCCAGTTGCCATGCACACACACTGGACTCCCTCCCTCACCACTGTACACTTTGACTCCTCCAGAAGGACTGGAGCATCTATGGAAGGAGGCAGTACAGTGAAGATCTTTAGTGAGATCCGTGAAAAACACAGAACATTTTAACACCTGCATGATAAAGCTAGTTGTCTACATTTATCTCTAATAAGAGAATCTGAAAAGTATTTTTCATTTCTGAGGAATGATCTGATGTCATATCTGCCTTGTAAAAAGTGACTTTCACGTACAGAACATCAAAAGGATCCAGCTACAGATAGCAAACCTTGCTGTCCTGTTGTGTTCTCTCTGCATCTTCATCACTGTGCTGTTATGGTATAGAGTGAGACACTCACACTCAACAGTGATGTTAAGGGAGCTGCTGGCTCTTCCATGCTCATTTTCTGCCAGGCAGCGGTACTGTCCGTCCCCCTGTGGTGTGATTTCCAGGATTTCCAACACTGACAGTTCATCAGCAGTGATGGTGCCCACCAGTTCCCCGTCTTTCAGCCAGGTGAGGGTCGGGGCCGGGCTGCCCTGTGTGCTGCAGTGCAAGGCCAGCGACGTGCCCTCCTGGACTGTCATGGAGTCGTTTACCACAGGCTCACGTGGAGGGTCTAAAACAAAATAGATAATCAAATACTGTATTGTTTTTCTTATTATATAAGTCAGGCTTGTGTTTTAATGTTCTGTAAAGCACTATCAATCACCGTGAGTTGAACTGTGCTATACAAATAAATAAACAAATAAATAAATTATCTGACAGTGCAATAAGCCTTTTGGCCGCTGAGGGGCAGTATAAACTGATCAATGATCTTTTTGCTAAGTTAAAGTTGTTTTTCTGACCATTAGATGTAAAATCATTTACTTTTTTGCTTTGAGAATCCTTTAAGTGTTACTGGAGTTCAACTATGCATGTTTGAACACACTAAAAACAGTTTTTTATCATCATTCAGTCCAGTCCTGTTTACAATTGATCAGCAAGAGCATAAAAGTCATGCACATTGCATTCACAACGTATGGAGCACTCGCTTCTATTTGCAACTGCACACTGCATCTGGACCTCCTTACCTAAAACACTTGTACATCATTTGTGGCAAATAATGCGTTATTTTTATATCATCTATCTTTTGCAGGTTTAAAACATTGAAGAATTTCAACAGCTATGATTTACTCTTCTTCTATTAAGAGCTGCAGATGCCCCCCGAAAAAAGAAAAAAAGAAATAGTTTGAAAAGGGGGGGAGGGGGGTATAATTATTGTAATTGAAAAAAACTGTATTTGACCTCAAGGTATAATTTATATGTGACAGTAGAGCAGCACAAAAGATGGCATTATGATTTATAGTAAAGCAAAAGCATTTGTACTTGATGTATAAGTTCCATTATTTTGTTTCAAATGTGATGTACTGATACGTTTATTAAAAAAGTTTTGTTATGCTATTTTTGCTAGATTATGTGCAATATAAAACAAAGTATTATGAAATATCTATTTGATTGGTGATATTAACTGATAATGAGTTAAAACCCAGAATGAAGCTCTGTAAATGTCTGTGGTACAGACTTTTGTAGCAGCTCGCTATGGACGGATTTTATTTGCTCAATATAACATCTTTCATAAGAACATTTTGTTAAATGTTCTACGGTCACTTTGGCCAGATATTTCAGGCTCCAAACACTCACAACTACTCCATCCTACTTGCATTTGAACTCTTTCAGAGAAAGGTTTTTCGCAGGACTATAGTACATCTTAATCCTGAGCATGTCACGATGTGTAAACAGCTCACTATAAATAGTTTTCTTGTCTCTTTGTGTATTTACACTTCAGGCGGAAAATAAAAAAAAAAAACTACCGGCAAAACTGAAAAATTCAACACATTTAATTTTCAGTAAAAACATTTTTCACTTCAGCTGACATGCTAAGGTCACACTTTGTGCTTTGGATTATTATTTCCCTAAGCGCAGCGTGTCGGGAATATTATGGTTTCGCCCCAACCACAGTCGCCAGATATCCTTTCGTTTCGGCGCAATAACGCAAACAATTTTTGTACAATTTGACTTTGATACTCATACTTCCTTAGGTCCACAAGAGGAAGATCTGTACCAAATTTTACGATTATCAGATTTATGGTTTCCCCACGAGGTGGTGCTTTATGCAAGAAAAATCTGATTTTTGGGTATCTCTCTGGAACTATTTGTCTCATTAACCCCAAATCAAGTGCAAACAAAGGTCATGACCTAAGGTCAACTACTTGCACAATAACTCTTAACTGATCATTTAATTTAATTCATGATTTCAGTGGGAATTTTTCTGTTAGATGTCTGTTATGCTCCCTTACACTATCTATAACACCTTTTAAGTTTAACTTTAAACACTTTGAATTTTCCTTGAAAATTTGAATTTTCCTTGAAAAAAAAAATTTCCTTTGAAAGGTGCTCTACAAATGAACTTGCTTTACTCTCAGTCCATACAATGCAAAGTAATTGTAATCAACAACGCAATCCCCCATCTGACTAGGGCAGAATAGCTCCATACTTCGGTGAGGCCACAGATTTTTGAGAAAATTCTCCCCGGGTTATGACCTCGTACCATGTCTGTATGGTTTGATGTTTGTCCCTTTGTGTTTCAATGTTTAATGTGAGTTTAATTTACATTATTAAATTTATATTCTTCTCAATCTAAAGCAGGGGTGTCAAACTGCATTCCTCAGGGGCCGCTGTCCTGCAGGTTTTCAATGTATCCCCGTTTCAATGCACCTGGCTTGGATCCAGCAGCCAATCAAGTTCTCCACGATGATTGGCTGATTGGACTCAGGTGTGTTGGACCAGTGATACATGGAAAACCTGCAGGATAGTGGCCCTCAAGGACTGGAGCTTGACACCCCTGATCTAAAGGAACCAGTGTCCTCATCCTTGACAGGAATAATGGTCATCTACAGTTGGCGTCAGAAGTGTCCCCTGTGAGAGCACAGACCGGACCATGTGAAGTACATATGGCCAAAACCTGGATAACATCCAGCCTCTGTTCAGGAGGGCCTTCGCCTGATCTGTGCTCTGTCTGCCAGGATTGTTCCTGCGTCTCATCCTGTCAAGGTCGACTGGTAAGCCGACGCACATCTATTTTTCTATTCTTGCTGAAGATTGGGGACTAAGACAGCGTGAGGGTTTGAGAAAAGATTAGGTTCTATGTGAGAAAGTAACAGGAAGGCCGTAGATCTCACCCAGTGTGGTGGGAGCGGATAGGAAATCCCAGTTTTCATCAGAGAATGAAAATGGTGCTTCCACTATGAAAATAGTGAAGTTTAGAAATCCTTCCATCACCGAGAGCATGTAAGGTCCTCCCTAGAAAAGTGGAATCAGGCTTTATGGTCAGCCAGAGAGAGAATGTACCAAAGCTCTCCCGGAAATGTCCAGCAGTTCTAAGTTTGAGGGAATCCCCCCCCCCTCCCAAGTGTCTACACAGGGTCAGACATGGGTTTTTAGCAGAACCAGCTCAAGACACCAGGCTATTTCCCCTGACACAAGGAGAAAAATCTTTAACTTTATGTTAAAGAAATAATGGCTGAGAGCAAGCAGTAAAGATTGTTTGTTTTCCTGCTGAGGGCATTTTCAGTTCGACAGCATCAAAAACTACCAGAAAAGGGTTGATTAAGATAAAAAGAAGAATTATACTCATACAAAAAAGAGTGAGATATAGAGTAAAGTCTCAAAACAAACAAAATAGTGAGACATCGATTAAAGTCTCAAACAGAGACAAATTTTTTTCAATGCTGAATGTGAGAGAATACTAAAACATTTGACTTGCTGGCAGATTTAAGAAGAAGCGCATAAGAAAGCAGGTTTCCAAGAGCCCGAAGGTCACACACGACTGATAATGGTAAGGACCAACAACACAGACAATTTTAAGCAAACTGATTCTACTGTTTTACATCTCAAGCCTGAAACTAACAGATTGTTTCTGGTTTATCCACATGCCCGAGCAAAACACACAACTGATAACGATCTGGTGTTGTCCATGGATACTAGTTTGAGACCCGACAAGAATGTCTCCTCCTAAACCACCCCAATGCTACAGGAGAACCGAACCAGTCAGGAGAACTTGAAATATAAGCCAGAAATGTGATTCTAAGGTCCAACTGCACCTCTCACTGCTTTCAAAAGTAGGGTTGGCCCCATGCATGGATGTGGACTGAGTTTCTGGACTGGGGGCCACATTTACTAAGCTCTCGGGTTGCGTGTACTAATTTGCGTGTGTCAGTCAAGATTTAGCGCGTGGGGCGGGA
>JBAMHX010000007.1:6715952-6728186 GCA_037177515.1 Pseudomugil tenellus | reverse complement strand
TAATTATAATTAGTAGAGGGTTTAGTGATGTTTTTAATTATAATAAAAGAAAGGTTTCACATTTAAATATATAATTTTACAGATTTGTAGCTTTTGTGCTATCAAGAAGTCAAAGAACTGCACTTGTAGAACTCTAAACATGTCACCCAGTAAGTAACTTAAGCCAGTATGTACAAAGCAGCTGGAGCTACAGAGAGGGGGTATGTGGGTAATTTTTGTCATATGAAGAGAACTTTTTAGTCTATAACAGGAGATAATACAGATGGGTATAATTAGTGTTTCCTGAAGATAAGCATGTCTGTGCATGATGTTTTTTTTCATGAACAAACATAGTGCTGATTTTTAGTCCTTCTGCTGAAGTTTGCTGAAATGTTGAGACGTTCTTAAATTATTTCTGACCTTGGAAAACAAAGTGCTTCACATAAACACATCTCCTCATTTAGATCATGTCCTCTGCTCCCTGCTTCCATCCCCTCTGATTTGCTGCCAGCGAGCATTTAAAACAAAAATCCTTGAATTCACTAATTCGAGGAGCGTCTCAGTCGTCCATCGTGTTGCATCAACTTCAAAGCTGCGCTGAACAAGGCCGTGTCTTGTTCAACATATTACAACGTATTAGGACATGTGGTGCATTTGCTGGTGTAAGCTGCTGTGACGGTGATGGTGGATCAAACGGTGTGATTTTGTATTTATAGACGATTTAGTGTAATTCATCTCTTCTGTTTGATGTAAGAGCTGTGGATGCTGAACACGGAGAGAACCATTAAAGCATTTAGTTCTCTAGATTTAATGCTTCACTTTGAGTCTGTTTGGTGCTGCTTATCTCCATATGTTTCCAGCCAGGTTGCTGAGGAAAAAGGAGGGAGATGCATGAAAAGATGGAAAGATATAAAAAGAAAATACAGATCAAGAAAGAAAGACAAAGGTAGATAAAAGGGGAAGGTCAAATTCAGGAAAGAAAAAAGTATATTAGGGAGACAAGATGAGAGGAGATAAAAAGGAAAAGATAAAGAAAGAGGAGAGAAAAATGAGTCAGATAGAGGATATACAATACAAGACAGTGAGAGAAGAGGAGATGAGGGGAAATGAAAGAAGAGTAAAAAACACCAAGGAAATATTTTAGTGGGAAAGTTAGAGGAAAAGACAAAAAACACTTTTGGAAACAAAAGATCAGAAAAAAGGAGGATAGAGACAAGGCAAAAAAGAAACGGAAGTAAGGAGTGAAAAACCTCAGAAAATAGTGATGAAGGGAGGAAAAACAGCAAAAATCTAAACTATTCCTATAAGGATGGAAGACAAGTAATTCAGGGAGAGAAGAGAAAGAAGGAAGCATGAAAGACTAAGATGAGATGCAAAACATTGGATGATCATTCAAACGAAGGTTGCAACTAGCAGGAAGAAAGGAAGGGATGTGGGGAGGGGGGCAGTTCACAAGAGGGGGGAGGAGGAGCGGGGGCTATGGATGGAGGCAAAGGGGGTGAACGATTACCAGACTGTCAGTCACTCAGCTCTCACATATGTTGATGATTCACTTTCATAAAAACACACACAATAAAGGGCAGCAGGAAACAGACTGACAGGCTGAGTGTGTGTGTGTGTGTGTGTGTCAGGGACAGACAATAGAGAGAGTCTTTATTTTTAAGCAATCTGACCGTTGGAAAAAGTGATAGGGGATTAAGACCATAACAATTTCTATCTAAAACACAGCAAAATGCAGTCCGTTGCTGCGTTGCACACACACAATCATTGACGCACAATCCCATTCATTCACTTGTCACTTTTCTTTTTCCCCCTTACAACCGATGACTTTCACATCATAAAACCTAACGGTAGACTTAAGCGCTTACATGTGGCGTCTACAGAGGATTTAAGGAACTTCTCCAATTTTCCATCATGTAGGATTTTCTTATTACTATCAATGTTACTCATTGAACAGAATCTGATTTTGATTTGCTTGACTTCTTAACCACTATGTCCTAAATTTGTAACGTTAAATTAAATTGCCAACAGATGCCCTAATATTCAAGCCATCTATGTGGATTAAAAAAAGAAGCATGAAACACGTTAAAAAGTCAAAGTTTACTGTAACTGAAAGCATAGATCTTAGGAAAATTGCCTAATAAGTCATTAAACTGACTTGGTTTCATGATAGAAGGTGAGCAAAAAAATTCGGAGAAAGTTGTAAAATTCTGTAAATTTGACAACTTTGATGTTTTCCAAAAGGAATGCAACAGCAAAAGTCTTCTGACTTTTCTGTCTGTTTAAAATTATTCCTGCCTCAAATTCAAATGATCCAATTATTTTAAAAAGTGTAGAAAGGTTCATAGAACTTGACTGACCAGCAAGAACGCCTTATACCATGGGCTCTCGGGGATGGCTACTGATTTGTCTGCGTGTCACACTTGGACAGAAACAACAAGGGGAGCAGAAGAAACACCCGACTTAACCCCAACCCTTACTGTCTACAAGAAGTAACTGACCTCCCTTCTCACATAAAAACAGCTAAACGCCTATTTGTCACAGGCAACAACATAACTGCAAAGGACGTCCTCCCAAAGGAAGCTTTTTCACCCGCTGATGATGTCCTCCTCACCAAAAACTATACATCTGTTCTCAGTCTGCCGCAGGTTAGCAGTTCAGGTCAGTTCAGGTCAGTTCCACTCAGTCACAATTTTATAAGCATTAACACATTTAAAAGTCAGAATCATAAAGGTTCTGAAAGACACCTTAATGAGCCATGTACCCTCTTTATATCTAAGCATGAGGAAAATTAACATCAATCTGGCTGTAGGACATAACAGGCTTGATGAACCTTTTAAGGTTGGATATTTCCAAACCAAAGGATTTAAAAAATAGTGAGAGACATGCATTTCAATCCTACAAACTGGACTGTTCACTCATGAACTTGTATTTATCTCTAAAAATGGTTCTACATAAATAAACTGGCGATGCTCAAGCATCTTTGTGCACCTAATGCATAGAGTAGGAATTTGAAGACCAAAAGCTTCTTAGCTTCAGGAAACAGACATTTATATGGTAGATAATTCAGTCATTATCATAAATAAATCAGCCTGACAAAACATCACCAAGAAAAGCTCAACACCATCAAACAGGAAGAACAGCACACAAACTCATTTGAAGACACAAGAAAAGGTAAGTTTATTAAATGCCTGATAAAAGTTATTAAAACTATCCTCACTGAATGGTACACATTATCTTAAAAAGTCCTGCTTTGGTGTTATATTTAGTCCTTTAAGCAATAAACAGCATTACATACAGAAACAAGGCCTATGCCATAAGAAAGGCTAGGGGTATATCTCTGAATGGCCCAATCCTCGAAGAGACACAATACAATAATATAAAGCCACACATTTTCAGTCACAAAGCTCCACCTAGTGTTGAAACTTTGAAGCAGCCTGCTATGATTTCAGGACAAGATGCATCCTGAGGTTATGACCTTTTATTTGCACTTGATTTGAGGTCAATGAGACAAATAGTTCCAGAGATATAGACAAACACATGATTTTTCTTGAATAAAGAAAACCATAAATCTAATAATTGTGAAATTGGATACAAATCGTGCTCTTGGGGACCTAAACAGGCACACCGAGTAATAAAATTACAATTGCGACAACTGTTTGAATTATCTTGCTAACACGAGTATATCCAGTGGCGGTGGCGGCGGTCATGATGAAACCATTATATTCATGACACTCCGTATTCAGGGATATAATTGGCTTTATGCCCAGGTCCACTACTTCCAGAACTTAGAATCACTCCTTTGTTTCCAGATTTTCATTACTCAACGAACTGAGTAATCCAGGTTTTGTCTGACCTCAGCAACCACAATGGCAATGGCCAGACACCCTTAATCAGTTCATCCAGTAATGAAAGACAGGAAACAAAGCAGTTGTTCTAGAGTAAGTTCAGGAAGTAGTGGATTTACCATTTTTGTGATCTCAAAAATGTATACAAAAGATTTTCAGAGATGCCAATAAAAAGTAGGAAAGTTTAAATAGGTCAAGAAAATAGAGAACTGAAAAGGAGAAAAATTCCACTTGTAATTTGAAGGAAGAGTTTGTATGAACTATACACTCACCACCTCATTTATAAGGTACATCTGTCCCATTACAAGTTAACACAAATTGCAAACCAGCCAATCACATTGCAGGAATTCAATGCATGTAGGCATGTATGTGTCATGAATTTGACTGGTGGAGACAGACAGAAGGTTACCAGGATTTATTTAGGAGTGTTGATGAGAAACCTGCGAGGAGAGTCCAGTAGGATGAATGGGATCAAGAAACAGGATGAACGGGACAAGAAAAAGGGCTGAGGATAATCCAGGAACAAGCAGAAGGAAGCAGGATTGGTCAATGTCCGACAAGGTTTGACTGGAGTGCAGGCTATATAGAGTGTGAGGGAATAGGGAGCAAGTGGAGGTGATCAGGCTAATGTGTTCAGTGGCAGGAGAAGGTGATAGGGCTGATTGGGTTCGGAACTGGAGTTTGGTTAACAGTAGGCATGGCCAGGATGACTTGCTGGGGTTTAAAATGAGCATCAAAATAAAGAAAGGGTAAATAAAATGTCTTTGAATGTTGGTGGCAGATGGGCTGCTGAACTACTTTGATTTTTACACAGAACCTTATATGGTTTACAGAGAATAATGTAAAAAAATTAACTATCCAGCAAGCAGCAGATGTATGGAAGAAAAGCCTTTTTATTGTCAGAGGAGAAAGAACACAAAAAGGTGGGTAAGAGAGGCAGAAGGCCAGACCTGCTGCCATTTCTGTCAGCTACAAACAGGGAAAATTAGACAATAAAATATTAATTAGAATATTGTCTGTTTCATCTGAGATGTTTACATGTATGAGCAGAATTTGGTTTAAACAAGGTGAAGCATGGATCCATCCTGCCTGACATGAATGGCTCGCATGTGGGGGATATTTCCATGTAGAGGTGGAATTCATGGCTCATTGAATGGAAAAAAAACATTCAAACATCTGTCTCACTCTTCTTATTTTTTATTTTCTTATTTTCTTTACTGTTCCTTTAATTCAATAAAATGGGGACGAATTTTTATTAGGAAAATAACCACTTGTAGCAATTACAAGGAAAAGTTTAAATCAGAATAACTCAAACAGCTTACAACTGTACTTTGTTGGTGCTAATTATTCTGAAATGGTGTTTATATTTTAATCTTCTCGTGTTTTCGCTGTAACCTTTCTGCTCCATGTCCTCATGGTTTGACAATGACATCATCACTTTGGATTTTCCCCTCATCAAATCCCTTATTTTGCCATTGATGCACCTCAAAAACGAAGCATGCTACGATTGACTTGCATACGAAGCAAGTTTACTCCAAAATTATCCACACTAAAATGTTTAAGTATTGCAAAAATAAACCCTTACAAATTTATGATATATCAATTAAGATAAAATTTACATTTACCAAAATAAAATCTAATATACAAGATGTATGTATATATAAAAATACAGGAATAATATGAATAGAAATAAAAATAAACCTAAGCGACATTAGTGCAGATTTAGTTTAGCACTTTGAAAAAAAAACTTACCGTATTTGTTTCTAACCAATACTTGTGTTCATGTGACTGAAGCATGTTGGACATGAGACCCGTGATGGCACAAACATATCTTGAAACCAGTGTGGACTGTCATTCCCTGCTCCAGCCTATTTGCCTAATCACCCAGATCACCTGCGCCTGTTCCCGATCCCCTCACAGCTTTATATCCCTCAGCTCACCACTCTTGCCTTTGTGGGACATTGAATGTATGTCTGTCAACACCCATGCGTGTTCCTGCTGCTCCTGCCTTCCCTGTTCTCCTGGATTCCCCACAGCTGCTCCTCGTCCCTGCAACCCTCCTGGACTCCTCCACCTTCCATACAGGTTTTTTTCAACACTCCTCGTCCTTCCAAATGAATCCTGTTAACTTCCTTTTGGCTCCGGCTCCCTCCATCGTTACATGGACGTTTTCTATTAAAAAAAAGATTGATAATAAATGACTTGCAACTGTGATTCTATTGGCATTCATGTAAAGAGCAGCTAAAATATCTTTTTGGTCATGAACATTACATCTGTTTTCTTGGCTCCTTTAGTATTAACTGATTATGGCTTAAATGCTACTTCCTACCACATATTTATGAAAACAGTGTACCATTATCTGATGGCAGCTTCCAGCAGGATGATGCATCATGAATCAAATTATCTCCAACTGGTTTCTTAAGCATGAGAATTAGTTCACTGCATGTTTTCCACTGTCACAAACTGACATGTGGTGAAACGGTCTGTTCATGGAAGTGGAGCCGACACATCTGCAGCAACTGTATGATGTCATAATGTCAACGTCCCGTCTATGTGAAGGCTTCCAACAACTTATTGAATTTATGTCATAAAAAATGAAAGTGATTCTTAAAGCAAAAGGAGATAAAACCACGTATTAGAGATGCATTGATTATAAGATGGCCTGTGCTTTTGGTTTAGTTGACTAAAAGTGTTTATTTTTGAACCTGCAGTTATAAAAATTACTTTAGACATCAGTTTATGTATTTTTTTCACAACATAAATAATAAATTTTAGTTGTTAAAGGTAAAACTCCCCCCACCCCTACCCCCCCCCCCCAAAAAAAAACAGGCCAAAAAAAATCAAAACATGTAGAAATCTAAAGTAGAGGGTCAAATTATTTTTGTGGATTAAACTGCAGATTTAACAAAGATTATTTGTGAATAAGTTCTGCAGATGAATGCATAAAATCAGTGGCTCTGTTACACATTAAAGGATAGAGGAGAGAAAGTAGACCAAGAGAAAAAAACAGTTTACAACGGCCGCTTGTGCACATTCCGGGTCCTCTGAAAACAGAAAAATTATATTTGCACATATGTAACATCTACAGTCTGAACGTGACACAAACAATAAGGATTGGACTTAATTCTAAGAACAAGAAAACTGCTAAAAGCGACAAATCCTCTTAAATCAGTAGCTGTCCCAATATTCTTGCAATTACATTAACAGCTCTGATGAGAGCTTCACACATACACATATGTTAAGTCTCTTGTAATCTGAGTATACGCCATAAATCTCTTTTCAACATCAGACAGCATGCATATATCTGAGTGATGGTGATTAAAGAGTGAAGCTCACAGCTCTTAGTTTAATCCCTTTATGTTATGGAATTGGAGCCTTTATTTTAACATCCTTGTACTAAGGACATCAAACTCATTTATCGTAGAACTCACAGCAACCAATATCCACTGAACTCAAAAACGTAATTGTGTAATCACTCTTATTGTCCACAGACGTGCAAGGTGCTTTTAAATTCAACCCCTTAATGCCCACCCACCTCTGTGTAAAGCTACACACTCCGAACACAGGCGCCATAAAACAGGAGCATTAATCCTTCCCTGGTTTGTTGGGAGGTATTGACAAAAAAACGCTTGTGTTTGATTATTCATGCTTTCACCGCGAATGTCTGAGGTTCTTATGGATGTAACAGACTATCATTTTTATTGCAGGGGGCAATAAAAACCAACAGCAGCTGCAGAGTTTTCTGAGGGTGCAAACATAATAAGAGAGCAGAAAGACTAGAGTTGCAATTTTTGCTTTTCTTTTTTCACGCAGCTATTTAAGCAGTTGAGAGTGTAATCCCTGAGCTTCAGAATGGTGCATCTCTATTAAATATTCCTCTAAAAAAACTGAAAATATTCCACTGCCATCCCCACACTACCTGTCAGGTAAGGGAATTTTCTGCTGGACCACTGTAATTTCATAAAGTGTTTTAGAAATGACTTCTTGGCACAGAAAGCTATCATTTGCAGCCTGACAGTGAAGGTACCTTTTCCCAGGTCTGTGCATGAGTGTTGGTGTGGGAGATGTATTTTTTAAGCAGTCACACAGGATAGTAGAGAGCTGCAAGGGGAGGAATGCCAACACAAACCAGCAGAGTGTCAAAGACAAACTGGCTATTTCTGGGTGGGACCAATTTTAATGGTTAAGTGGGAATCAGACCAGCACATAATTAAAGCGTTATTAATCAATGTTATATAAATTCCAATGAAATCCAGTGTGATGCATGTTAATGAGCCAATATGATGCAGATATTCTAAAACCTTTGAAAACACATGACACTCAGTCAGTAGTGAGCACTTGAAACTTAAGAGATCCCACCCAAGTTAACTGTTTTCACCAGGTCTGGGGGAAATAATGTCCTTTCAGAGGACTGGGAGCCAGTCAACGATCAACATAGCTGATGCTAAAATGTTGTCTTTTTATTCTAAAAACCTTGTCTAGCTTTTAGCCAAAAATTTCTGTACTTTGGCTAAGTGTTGAATAATATCCATGAGACCCTCTCATAAGACATGATCTGGCCACAGGTTTTTCTTATGACACATAAAAAAGAGCAACAATATTTTGAGCAGTTTATTTTTAAAAGGAGACTCAATTTGGCAACTTCATGTTTTTCTCCATAAATCTTCCTGTAATTAATGCATCTGCTATGACTCAGTAAACAAAACACTATAGTATATAATGAAACTCTGTTTAACTAAACATGTGAATCCATCTATTAAATTAAAATATGTTTTTGCACAAGCTCTGAACATGTAAAATCACTAACTGCTGCATCGAGACAGGCTGGAAAAAATGAACTATGAATCCCTGCAGCTGGGTTTGTTTTTCAGAGGTCACAGAGCTCTGCTTGGGAGCTTATCAAGGGCAGATGGTGAGGAATTATTGGTCAGAGTTGTGACACTGTATGACGGTGACAGAAATGTTTTACAGCTTAGTAGCCCTCAAGGATGAACATATTTCATGTTGGCATGGACACTGTGACTCTTGACAGATGTGTTCGGCTCTCAGGTCATGAAGAAAGCAGCATTATCTCAATGTGTAGCCTACACACAGCATTTACAAACACTAAGTGAAAAATGTTCAGTCAGATCAAAATTCCAAATAAAAGTGATGCACATAGTATTTCTTTTATACGTATTCAATACAAAACCTTTAGTTTCACTAAAACAATAGACTGGTTCTAATAAAGTTTTTTCAACAACCTGAATGAAACTTTAATAGATCAAACAACAAAGGCTTAGAAAAGTTATTTACTATGTGTTAGTATGTTTATAAAGTCAACACATATTCTGTTTTGAGAGCATCAATGCCCATAAAATAATTATATGAGTTAAGAAGACGGTGAGGCGTTGTTACCACGTACCTCAGTGTGACCTTAGTTAAGTAAAAAGAAAAAAAAACTGAGGTCACCCCAAATTTGCTATTCAAGCTTTGATTTTAACCTAAAAATTACTTCTTTTGTTCATATTTCTTTTTATATCCTGCAAAGGTTGAAACCTGCATTGATCTGTGTGCTGGGGCTTAGTTGTGTGGTGACTAGTGGTTCCACCACAACCGGAAACCACAACTGGTTTGAACTTTGGCTCCAGGCTTTTCGCAACATGCATGTTAGCTTGAATGGAGATTGTAAATATTGTTGACCCTGCAATGGACTCGTACTCTTGCCAAGTACCAGCTATGGTCCAGGGTGCACAGTTGTTCCTTTGATGCAGTGAAAGACTGAACTTTTCTATTCATTAAATTTCCATTGATTCAGTAGTGTTATAATCAGTACTAAGATTATGTTTCTGGTTTAACCAAACTTCATTCAATTTTTACTTCAGTTTAAAAATGGCAAGAACAGTCCAAACTCAGCCCCTACTGGTCCAAACAGATATTACGTTATGGTCATAATCTCTGCTAAGCTGATGCCCGAGTCCTCCATGCTTACCACCTTCATTACAGCCTTTGTGAGGTGCCGCTTTTTTTTACTCCTGTTTGGCTTTATATCTGCCCAGTGGAAAATTGATGAGACATATGAAAGGGTTAGTGGTGTGGTGGCAATAGTGGATTACATACTGGTATTTGGCAAAACTAAAGAGGAGTATGACACCAACCAGTATGCTATGCTGGATGGTACATGAGCACATGGGGTCCACCTAAACCCAGAAAAAAGCAAGATATATGCAACAGAAGTCTGTTATTTTTGGAACAATCTCACTTGTGAAGGAATCCAGCCAGAATCAGAGAAAATCCAGGGAATTAAATATATGCCTCCACCTGTGAAGAAAGGAGAGCTTGAGACAGAGATAGGTATGACAAACTCCCTTGCCAGATTTGCTCCACATTTGTCTGAGGTCTACGCTTCATTCTGCATACTGCTAAAGCGGGATTCAGAGTTCATCTGGGACAAGAGCCATGATGCAGTTTTCCAGCAGATGAAAGAACTCATCACAATGTAGTCAGGTCCTATACTGTGCTACTATGACCTCTCAAAAGAACTTTAACTACAAGTTGATGCATCAAAGCATGCTGTGAGCAGTTCTACTGCAGGAAGGACGACCAATGGCGTACGCGTCCAAGTTGCTTATGCCAATCAATGTAAATTATGCCCAAATAGAAAAGGAGCTGTTTGCTGTGTTGTTTCGCTGCAAATGCTTCCATAGTTACATCTATGACAGGAAAGTCACTGTTGAGTTAAATTACAAACCTCTACAGTCCATACTGTGAAAGCCCATATCTAGCACCAGGAGACCTACAGCAGATAATCTGGAACTACAGAGATACGACATTGAGATCCAACATCGTCCAGGTGAAGACATTCCTGTGGCTGACACACTGCCAAGGAAGTCACTTAGCATTTTTGACAGCACATTGAGTGAAGGCATAGACGAACAGATCCACTCTGTCCTACACAACCTGCCAGTGAGTGACAGATAAAATTGGCAACTGAAAAAGAGCCTCAGCTTGCAGTGTTAAAGCAGACAGTCGACTCAGCATGGCCGGAGGAAAAGAAGAGATACCTACCTGCTCTCATAGAACATTTGAACTTCAAGGATGAAAAAATATTGTAACGGCATTATATTTAAGAGTGATAAACTCATAAATCCCTCAGTCGTGAGAAATTAGATGCTAGAGCACACCGATCAATCGAAGTCATGACTGTAATGGTGTTTTTCAGTAGTCATGTACCGGGACCGGTACGTCCTCAGGACACTTAGGCAATGAAAGGAGCAAACAAAGAGTGAACAAACAAAGAAATATTTATTTTTGGCCTGGGTGAGGAAGCTATCACTGCTTCAGTGTAAAAATGCTTCATATGTAGAGAAAGGCATACTTCAAATGCTAAGGAGCGCCTAATTCTCCATTAGATCCCAGAAAGACCATGACAGACCACTCAAACTGACCTTGGGGCTGTAGACTACTACACTCATTACTTTGAGCATGAAACGTTACACTCAGCTGAAACAATATCAGTTTGAAGAAAACTGAATGCCCTGTTTTGCAGACATGGAGTGCCTGAGAAGCTCATCTCTGACAACGGGCCCCAGCGCAGCTTGCAGTAGTTTAAAGCGGCATACCGTCTAGTTTGAATTCTGCCCGTTGTCGAAACGTGCAGCACAAGTCCTTACCTGTGTTGGCGAAGGGACCGTGTCCAGTCCCTGTATTTCGGGAAAGGTAAAAGTAGGTGGTTATGAATCAGGAAGCTAAAACAAGCTGCAAAATTACTGGCAGTGAGAAAGTTTCGAAGTAGCTTTAAAGATTCCCTCTCCACTCTTTCTGTGGTGGAGAGACATGATCAGGAGGTGCTACCGCCTCCTTTTTATGTTGCAGTGAGAGCTGCTCAAGTTGCTGGAAACTAAGGGTAAAATAAGAAAACTGGAGAAATGAGGTCTTGTCCTGACAGCACTAAAATGCCCCTGCCTTCATTTCCTTACCAGCTCTACTGCTTATGCTCCATCATGTTGTCACGCTTGGCCCTCATCATTTGGCCCCGGCCCCTGTGGCCCTCCGCTGAACCGAACGGCGGGCTCATTACAGCGCCGGGTCCTCAGAGGACCAAGGGCTGATGTTTAGCAGCTGAATCACCTCCCACCGCCTGGTGTTGGTTTTATTCTGTCGAGGCAGAGAATGTCATTCATCAAGAGCCGTCAGGCCGTCAGTCACAGCAGCCGGCAGGAGCGAGAGGTCACGGTCATTAAGCTTCCTGCCGGCCCTGTAGTTCCACGTGAGCTGCATGCCGCTGAAAAGTGGGTCTGAGGATAAAGAGCTGATTATTGAGAGAATTCAGACAAATTGCATAGCAAATTTTAAGATCAATATAGCATAGAGAGGCAGAGTTTAATCACAGGAGCTTTTAGATGGGATATAATGGGGAATTTTGAGG
>JBAMHX010000007.1:6690089-6704388 GCA_037177515.1 Pseudomugil tenellus | reverse complement strand
TTATCCAAAACATACCAGCATTCTCTTTGATTTCTCTGTTCCTTTATAGCGTTCAACCAATTCGTAACAACAACAAAGAAACAAAAAATAGATAATTCCCCTGATCATAATTATCATAATTATATCCCTGAATGGAGTCTCGGGGATATTATGGTTTTGCCATGTCCACTGCAGATCTTCTGTGTTAATAATAACTTGAACAATGTTCAATTTAGATTATTCAGGTTTTGCATATGCATAGATATAGAGAGGATGAACTGATTCGATTTTGAGCAATTTATCATTTTCAGGTTGGCCACCAGGGGACGCTAAACCTGAAACCTGTTTTGGCTATATCTATGAAACTATTCATCCCATTGACCTCAAATCAAGTTCAAATGAAAGGTCGTGACCTGAAGATGTCACATAATGACGTTATACCTGAATGTTTCTATATTTGTTTATGTATGCAAGCGTTGTGGGAAACTGAAGATTGGGGGTCAATGGGGATTTACCCCCAGCCGTCGCCTCTGTTGGTGGAATTTCTAGTTCAAATAAAGTTGTTCAGGTTTTCTCCTTTAAAAACAAGTAGAATTCTCTGAAAATAGACTTTTAAATAATGAGAGAATAAGGTTGTAGTTTGAATTATTCCCTGAAAACTTGTTATAGTCTACCCTCAATATTTGAATCTTATTGGAAGCAAACAAACTTTCTGTTCAAACATTACAGTGATGGTTTCCACTGTGCATCATTTTTCTATCACATCTTTTCACTCAGACCCTATGATCAAAGGCTGGAGACAATTTCCACTTTTGCTTTTACCGTAATCAAAAAAGAATAAAACCACATACAGACAATTTCTCATTTTTGAAAACTTCAGAGGGATTTCCTGAATAATGCACACGCAGACGCTTGATTTGATCTCCAACAAAGGGAAATGTCTGAAGAATGAGACCTTACGTCAGTTTCAATCCTTGAAGCGCTACGACAGAAAAAAAGATATTGATCTCAACAAATGACTGTTATTGAAAAGATCCCTGCTGATAAATTACACTGCCGCTTGTCGCTGTTATTACTGCAGGCAAACAACATGCACATCTTAAAGCAGGGCTGAAATGCTGCCTGGATTCAACTAAAAACACCAAAAACTGAAGAGAAATAAGACTTGATTCACTGTGTGGAAGTAAATCAAGAAGAAAGTTTGGATTAATTTGAGTTTAAACAAAATGTTGAGTTGTTACAGACATCTGAATACGCCATCAGGAAGACACTGCGATGGACAAATTATTACGCTCACATTTTGCATTTGATTGAGGAAGTTATTGATTCCCATTAAGTATGATGGGAAAAATGAGTCATGTCTGACTTGCCAAAGATTAAAAGCTACAGCTGTTTCCATCTGAAGCAACAGGGAGACACATGTCTGACCATTGTCTTCCCAACAGCATTTTCTATACCAGTTATCACAGTTCAGGTCCTCATGGAAGCTGGAGCCTAACAAGAAGTTAGCAGGCAGTAGTACAGGTTACCAGTCCAGCAGAGAGACAAACAGTCACAGCTGCGCTGGGTGAGCATTTCACCCAACATGCATGTCTGTGGGCAGTGAGGAAGCTGGAGTACCTGGAGAGAAACCAACCTGTCTCTGTTTCTATGTGCAATAAACAGTTATTTTATCTTTGATGAGAAACTTCATCGGTGTGCGTCCGGGTTGTCCGTGATTTTAAATGCCACCTGTGTTTTATGCACTCTTTCTCACCATGTCCATGATCTGTTCATTAAAACCATCCATCCAGCTTCTCGTCCATATACCTTTCTGAGCCCACCTCAAATATCCAACGAATCGATCAATGTTTTTTGAAGCCCCAGAGAAGTAAGTTCTGCTCAGCTGATGTGCCGAAAAACAAGCAGTAAACTGTCCTCAATCACGTCCACAAGGACATTATGACACCATTATGCCCTTTCGAAAAAGAAATAAGTTCTACATTTTTTTAACAGGCTTCATTTTTTCCAATAAATATTTCCAACACACTGAATTAAACTGTCAGAAGGAAATTAAACCATCTTAAATAATGCTAATTATAAAGACTTTATATTAACTATAAAGAAATGACCATCTTAAAAAATGGCTCAGTGCAAATAAATGCTTGTTTAAACTGAAAGTTATCACTTTCTTCACATCTGTATTTTAGTTTTTACTACAACTTTTTAGTCTTTTTTTCATTTTTCTCACTACTTGTGGTTCAAGTTAATGTTTTCAGTTCAAGTTTGATGTTTGATTATTTCAAAGCCAAATTACATCTTTTTTAGCATCAATACAATCTTTCAGTTTTTTGGCTCCATAGATTTCTCTTTGGAACTTATTTTCTTTTTTCATTTGGACTTTTTTCTTTAATCACATCTTGTTTTGTTTTTTCACCAGTGGATTTTCTTGTCCTTTTCTTACTCCTTTCTTGGGTTTCTGTTTCCATTTCCAACAAAGATCTATATCACGAGCAAGCAGCAAGCCCTGGAGCAGAAAATGTACATTTATTAGGTGCCACAAATTACAGTTAGTCAAATAACTACCTGTGGCTGCAAAACCACAGAGTTATCTTATTTTGAAATGTTCAAGTTTGCTGCAAATATAAACTCGCCTGGTGCAGGAAAAAGTCTCAGGCGATAGCTGTCACTTTAAGTGACAGATGACTTGTGTGGCATCTAACCAAAGCTCCTCTTGTCATTTCTGCCTTTGAAAACCTTATATAGCTGTAGTCAAAGGTCAAACTAGAGGCTTCTAAACAGAAGTCTGTAAGTTTTGACTATATATGTAATTTATTTCCATGATTTGATCCTAACGGAGGACAAACCAATATAGATTGGAGATAATGTGATATCTTACAGCAGGTAGACAGCATGCAGTTGACATTCACCAAAAAAAGTAGTAACCTATACTGCTTTTCAGCTCTTTTTAGTTACTTGTATGTTACTGCTGTTGTATTTGAGATTCTATTTCTTTTTATTGTATTGTAAATAAAACTGGCGTAGTGCTCATGTCCAATAACAGATATCAATCTCCATCACCACGGCTGCATGCACAACTCTTCTGCTAACTTATACACAAAATCAGTGCATATTTGCTGTTTTTTCACTGACAGACACTAAAAAGCAGAACACTGCAGAGATTTCATGACAAAAACATGAAATAAAACTTTACCCCTATGTGTGTGTCACACAAATGTAGCATGAAAAGGACAGAGGTAATTCTGGAACGACATAATTGTGGCTTCATGTTTTGTATAAATAAGAATATTTTCTGATTTATTTCAGATTACAGCCCAAACGCGGAAAATATCACAGAACATTTCATCACTTTTAGTTAAAGCAACGTGATTAACATGTGGTACTTTTTGTGGTTTCTCTATAACACAGTCGGGCATGCCATTCCTGTGTGATGAGTGACTGATCTGCTAGATCACCAAGGCTCATCAGGTATGATAAAAACTGGTGTAATACGGGTCAGGGTGAAGGCTGGAAAGGGTTTAACCTCATCCACATGCGTCTTATTCTTCTCTCTCACTTTCGCTCTCCGCAAGTACCCTCAGCCTTCTAGTGGGCGTGTCCCACATCCTGTCACTCAGCCCATTCTCGCTCTGTGATTGGTTTCTGTCCTGCGGGGCAGTGGGCGGTGTGACGGAGCCACATGGAGCTGGTTGGGAGTCTCTGAGGCTGCTAGTTTCATCTATCCTCCGATGGAGTCACTCTGGACACTGTTGGGCAATTTGGCGCATCATCAGCATCTTTAGTGCAGGAACATATTTAAACTGAGAGATAAAGCCTGAAACTCCCCCTACAGAATACAACTTCTGTTTATAGCTAATGGTTCATTTTCTCCAGATACTGGAGGTTATTTTCTCTCTGAGTCCTTATTGATTAAATGAAATAACAAGACAGACGTGTTGGCTTCATCAACAGTTTCTGTTGCGCACAGGATGGACTTTGATATCTTCTCCCTCGTGACAAAGCTTTAGCTTCATAAGATTAAATAACGGAGTCAAATTTTTGTCTTTTTTATTGTGATTTTAAATTTTCAATCTTCTGGACGAAAGTCTTTATCCTTAAATAATTCAAACTGGACCTTTGAGCGTTTTGTGGTTCTTATTGGTGCTTTGTTGTCTTCTGCAATTAAAAACGGTTTGATGGAAACATGACCAAAGCTGCAACAGGACCAGTTCTCCTGCACACTTTCCGGCTGCTCGTGCTGCTGCTGATCCACGCCACATCGGTGTGTCTCGCAGCGCAGCACCGGCATCCGGCGCGCTATTTCGGCCACATAGCAGAGAACTTTCCGGCTGGGACGCCGGTGGAAGGGATTGAGATTCCGGTCGCTGCGCAAGGCTGCCCCGGTGCGGACCTCACTGCCAGCCTAAACGGGGATTATGCATCGGACTTTAGGCTCGTTCATCACCAGAGTCACCAGGACTACCAGGGACATTTGGGTTTGGTGTCCTCGAAAGCTCTGGACCGAGAGTTTATAGCGATGTACGAGCTGACGGTGGAGATGTCACCACGGTGTCACAGGAGACGTGTCGTGGTCCAGGTCGAGGTGTCAGACAGAAACGACAATATACCACGGTTCACCAGCGGAAACAAGACGGTGGAAGTAGACGAGCTGACGGCTCTTGGAACGGAGCTGGCGAGGTTCGACGCAAAAGACGGTGACGCGGAGAAGAACGGACGTGTAACTTTTTACGCATCTCCTGCGTCCAACCTGCTCCACGTGGTTCCCCAAACCGGACAGGTGAGGCTCGTCAGATCCCTACTCGGGGTCAGGCAGGTGACTCTGCGTCTCTTTGTGAAGGACGGTGGAGATGTTGTGTTGAAAGGTGGGCCGGTATTCCTGCGCGTCAATGTCCGTAGATACACCAGGGCGCACCGGAGACCCCGCGCTCTGTCCGAGGACCTGACCTATACAGTGACCATTCCAGACCACGTCAGAGTAGGGGACCTGGTGTTCACGGTGTCGGACCAGAAGTTCGACCAGCGCTGGTTTGAGGTGATGTCCGAGGCTGACTCTCCGGTACAGATCGAGAGGGACTCGGGACGTTTGTACCTGGCGCGCAGTCTGCGGGAACCTGCGGAAGTGGTGGTGAAGATCCAGAACCTCAGAGGTAAGGGACTGCTTTTTCTTTCCGTGCGTAAAAACACCAAGTGGGAGCTGGATGTCATGTTGGCTTAAGATCCCTCTCAAATACCATTTTCTCACAAAAGACGTATTGTTTGCAGATCCCTAAAATGTATTCCCTTTAAAACAACTCGGTGACATTTATTCACCATTACTAAGTTTAATCTACATGGTTCAGGTGTGGGTTGTTTTACAACATTTCAAATACACAATTATTTGAGTTCCTCAAACTAAATCAGATGTATCCTGATAAAAATGAACAAAGCTATTTACATTTCTTGAGATTTAGTCTGCAGTTTTATATCTAGGGGTCAGAGGTCAATGAGGCCTCTAAAGCTCATAAGATTTAGGCTACATGAAAAAAACGAACATGTCCAAACAAACTGTAATTGTCTGACAGCTGATATTTTCCAGTTTCCTTCTGATGTCTGTCACGATTTCATGCAAAGTCTGTTGCACATATATTTTTCCTTTAAGATCTGAGTAGCGCTCCCTCATTCAGCTGCGCATGGGACTGTGTGTTGGCTTCTTTCCAGCAGAATTTGAATTGACCTCAACCGTCAGCAGCTACTTTCCACTCTTTCATTCATTCCTTACAACACTCCACACAACACTGCCAAGTGTGTGCGAGACAGGGTCAGACGGTGTGTGTTGCCAGCAGGTTGTTAAAGGACAAACAGAACTGACAGTGTTTAGTGTATTAGGTGAGAGAGAGGAAACCCCCCCCCCCCCCCAAAAAAAAAAAAAAACACAGATTTTAGCCTCACAGTTGACACACATGCTTTTCAGAACAAATAATTCTTCAAAGAGCCTTGAGTGAAGCAGATTATGCAGCTGGCAGAAAGCGTTTGATGAAAGTGCAGTTTTTTGGGGTTTTTACTTTGCATGCAGGGGTTTCTGTTGTCCTGCAGTTTTTCATTAGCATTGATAAGGGTTAAATAAATTGTGTCCCAGCTTTCTGAAACACTTTTTTAATCCATCGTCTCTGTGCTGAAGGTAGATTTAAGATAGTAACTGTAGAGCTAAAGGATAGCTTAGGATGTCTTTTTAAATTTCAAGCATTGTTTACTTATTGTGGTTTAACAAAACTGCTGGCATAGCATGGTAAAGCTTAAATGATTATTTAAGCTCTGCCCAGTATAGATTCAATTCAGAGCAATGCCTCCTTCTCTTATGCCCATCTTGTAAATTCATCCTGTGATACTCATAAGCTGCACATATAACTTCTCATCTGTAAGAAATGTTGTGTTTCCAGTATAAATTACATGTGTTTACATGTTTATGTTTTTTTCACTCAAATAAGAACAACAATAAAATGTTAATTCATATTAGCATTAGATTCTGATTTGTTTCTATTCACATGAAGGGGAGTTTAGTTGCAAAGCTACAGACGACAGCATATCTGTGTGCAGACCAGATAGTTTTAAAGAGGCAATTGTTTTTAATTAAAAGCAGAAATACGGTGTTAAAAGGTTGTTGTTTATAAACCAATAATCCATACATAAAATAAATAGCAACAGCCAAAATTGAATGGTTAGGTGCAATTATTTGCATGATGACATATCAAAAATATTGTCACACTCCTGCTAACCTTAAGTTTAAGTTAACTGCATGATAAAGTGAAAAAAAATCCATCCATCATCGTTTCTGAAAAGCTGCTGAAACATGAAATAGTTTTAATTTGGCAGAAATAATGAGGAAGGATTGTGTCCCTCAGCGTATGCTGTACCTCTAATGCAGCTGCTCAGTGCTTCTGGATGTTTCCTGTCATTTAATCCGATTGAAGATACCAACAATCATTGGAACAATCATTTGAGAACCATATTAATTATCTCTGCCATTGAAGAATTTGCCAGTCTGAGTCTTGCGCCTCTGATCTGTTTGACAGGATCAAACGACATCCAGACGCTGCTGTGACCCCCCCCCCCCCCCA
This sequence comes from Pseudomugil tenellus, assembly GCA_037177515.1. Taxonomy (NCBI): domain Eukaryota; kingdom Metazoa; phylum Chordata; class Actinopteri; order Atheriniformes; family Pseudomugilidae; genus Pseudomugil; species Pseudomugil tenellus. The sequence goes on along the minus strand of JBAMHX010000007.1, from coordinate 6,697,315 downwards.
CTTTCCCTCCCATACCCCTAACTAAATGTTTAACCAAGAGCCTAAAGTCCTCACATCTGGATGATGGTGGTGGCAACTTGATGTTCTGGTCAAATCGGACTAATCACTCAATTCAAACTGCATCTTGGCTGTTTATTTGTAGAAATTAGTTGTGTTTGTTCACCTGGAGCTCACCCAGGTCTGAACACACAGTGGATAATAAACCCAGAGCCTCGGACAGGAAGCCTTGTTTGTGTTAACGCAGACTCCAGATCTCAGGTTGGCTCTGGTTTTTCGCTGAGGAGGAAGAGTGAGTGATTTGGTGGACACGGCACTGATCGTGCTGTAAACTGGCCGGCTAATTTGAGATGGCCTGCCTTTCGTCTGTTGGGGTGCTGATTTGGATCTGAGCAGCAACTATCTGCTGATGGAAGCAACATGCTGGTCTGTCATCAGATGACGCTTTCTGTTTGGCTTAAACTGTCTGAAATCAGTCAGTAAGTGACATCAGCTCAACCTCAGCACATCCTGAAACTTTATGATCATGATAAAAAAAAACATCTACATGTTTTCTGGAGCATTTTTTAGTCGATCCAGAGTGGGAAAAAAATGAGAATTTAGACTATTTCCCCTCCTCCTGAACATCTTCCAGGCCCACACATTTACTCATACTCATGTAAATAATAAATTACACACTCTACTCTCACAGCACACAAAGGCATTTACATTTACACACACACACACACATGGACAATGGTCTGTTTTTCTGTCTCGTCCATCACATATATCAGGGAATCATCTGAGTCTGTTTTAACGCTGAATTTGAATGAATTTAAACGTGCATACACACTTTTTTGTTTGTCCTTTTGGCCATGCGTGGAGGACAAAACCTAAGTAGTAAAATGATCTCTTCTACTTTTATTAATCTTGTGATATTAGATTGATGAGAACGTTGCAATGATTGGCACTATAACAAGCTGCACTTAGACCAAATGTTCAAACTAGAACAAGACAGTGAGACAGGCATGAATTCAATAAAATACATTGACTTGAAGAAACTTTAGTAAAGGTGAAGCTGATTAGTCAGAATCTATTTAAGTGGATTGTCTGTCCTCAGGGGCAGACTAGGACAAAAAAACCAGCCGTGAAGTTTTGTCTACATGCTTGTTTTTTTACCCACAGAACTAGTAATTTGCATTAAAAAATGAAATGCACTGTAACTGCAGAAAACATTGATGACACTTTAATGTTTGTGCTGAAATTGGTGTTTTGTTTTTTTTTTGTTTTTTTTAGATGCAAGAGCTTCAGTGTTTCTGTTTGAAAAATGTTGTTTCTGAAATGTTCAAACAGTAAATATAAACGGATTATAGTTTATATTTTAACTGGTTACGGTTGTTTTTAAGTTGGTCTTTTTAAAATGACTAAAATATGTTTACTGAGCTGTATGCTAAGTTGTTTTAATCCTTTTACTCCTGGGTCTAAAAACAAGGAGTGTGCCAACCTCAACTAGATAACTTACAGGTTGTGGACAAATGCCTTATATGACCCAACATCAAACCCACCAAACTATCACTTTAATGTCAAACTTCACAGGCTCTTTCTTTTTATCACAGCAGAACAATGTTTGCTTCGAAACAACAAGAAAATAGACACACCTTTATTTGTTAAATATGTAAAAACTGCCAAGATCATTTTTAAAGAGAAAGTTTTTGTGGTGGTTCTTTAGCTCTATTGTGAATCCAAATTTAGAGATAAGTAAAACTTGGTAAAGTAGTAGCGAAAGGTTTCCCTTGCTTGCCGGTTCAGCACAAATGTATGAAAAGCGTTGCTAAGCAGTGGTGGTTTACTGGAACGGGAATGCTGTCTGGTTAATGGACTCCCTGTTAAAGATCATTTGCTGGAGAAAGTTGTAATGCCACAGCTGTCAGCAGACCATGCATCGTTCAGCACCAACAACCTCTCCGGTGAAACTTAACAAATCAATCATATTAAATTAGTCTCAGGAGTGTGCATCTAAAACTTTCATGACTATCCAGTCAGTATTTAAAGCGTAACAACTGAACAGCATGTGTCAGATGCAATCTGCAGCCCCGGTGTGCATCTCAGCACAACTGCGTAGTTTCTCTGCTTTGTGGAGCTGATTACAGATAAGTTGAACGTTGGTTTTTTTTCTGTCTTTATATTAAGAGGAACTAAGTGAAACGTAATGTTTAAAGGGATGAAAAATCCAAACCTTTTTGTAAGACACAACAAAACTCAGCCTTGTCAGCTTAGATTAGACGCCTCCTCATTCAAAAATTTAACACATATGAGACCTTGAGGTGTATTTGAAAGTATAGCTTGTTGTAATATTTTCCATGTATTGCATATAAACTACTTTTCTTGCGGGTAGAATCTATGTTAAACCTTTAAGATTTTACACTCAGAAGTCAGAAGCAGATTTTCACACATTGGTTGCCCCGAACTAATTCTATTTTTGCACCATGCTGCTTCCTGTCTCTTCTCTGAGCTCTCTCCAGTGACTAAAAGCCAATCTGATATCGAGTCTTGTCTTATTTCTTGTTTTGTCACTTGTTCTTTTTTTCCCTCTTGCATTTCTTTGTTGTATCAGCGATGGTGGACATCCAAAACGGCCATTGTGCTGATATGCAGTTGTCGGTGTATGACTGGGTTTAAGCAAAAGCAGGACACTGAAGACCCAATTAGCAAAATGAATGTCAGCGTGTCACCAAAATGAGACAAAAGCAAATTTTCAAGTAGTTAAGCTTATTTAGTGGTGTTTTCAGTAAAATAAAAGTTTTTTCTTTAATAAATACTGTTTATCTATTACTGCTGTTTATTATATGAGCTTAGTTTGTTCTCTTTACTGTAGTTCTACCGGAAGTGATTAATTGTGATATTTGTTCTTTTAAATTAGCTGAGCCACTCCTGAGTGATTTATCGTGTGTTGCCTCACTAAGGGATTTGAATGGATTTAGAATAAATGGGCAACATCAGAACGGGATTTTCTGCCAAACTGGACAAACAAACCTAATTATAGCACAAATACTGCACATGTGGCATCGATGGCGAGTGAACACAGACAAATGAAAGGAAACTAAAACGGATGGTTGTAGTTAATACAAACTACACAACACAAAGAATTTCTACTTTTTCATTTTCTCATTAAATGCTATAAATGGGTTTATTTGCATATTTAAATGAGAAATTCTTTCCTATTGGCAGCAATTAATGTATCTTCCTGCACACTGACAGGCCCGATCCCTCATTAAACTCCACTGTTGTTAACTCTTATTAATTGTTTTAGTTAAATCTGCACAAACAGGCACACAATGCACATTATTACATACACACACACACACACACACACATGTGCGGTCCTACTCTGTCAGGTTTCATGCAGATTTTGTGAAGCTTGGAAGCCTTGAGGTGACAAACACATTTTTTTCTTTTTTTCTATTGTTTTTATTTCTGGATTTAGCCTCAGGTCTGAAGCAACCTGCCACAGCGCCACATGCTTGTGTGCATGCATGTTTGTGTGCCACCAAACACTGTAGGACTGCATATCCTCGAGCCTGCTAAGCTTCACACTGATTGTATGTTTGTCAGCGTCGCACACACCGATCACTCAATGTGCATGTTTACTGGCTGGTATTTTTCATTAGATGTCTGTCTGAGGCAAAGAAGTAAGGAATTCTAATAATGTTCTGGAAAAGATGGCCATGTAAGCAGGTGTTTGTGTGTGAGAGTGTGAAGCCCAATATGTGTGTAAAATGCTGCAGGATGAATTACGTCTACACGCTGAAGCTCCGCGGCGTGACCTTTATAAAGGCAAAAAAGCAATAACATGCACATAAATACTGGAGAACATTCTACAAATTTAACAGCTTTGAATTGCACAAATACCAAGTGTATATATTTAGGGGAACTAACGAATGCAAAGACATGACTAGAAAATTGTGTTTTTAAAGGAGAATGAGGATTTTATAGCTGTTTGCACATACTGCTGACCCCATCCTGATAACATCAAACTGAGACCAATGAATGATCAGATTCAGTCTAAATAAAATGGTTTACTGTTAGTCAAATAGGTTGCGGCTGTTGCCACGTTAGGAATGGTAACAATATTTATTTATTAATACAAATAAAGGTAAATAATATTTTATTTGAATTTTCAAAGTTTGACATTAATATTTTCTGTTGGCTGTTCCTCTAACTGAGTAATTTCAGCCTCTTTATTTCTTTATTATTAAAAGATTTCTGATGCACTAGTGTGCAACCTTTTGGGCCGTTATTTCTTCCTTTGGCCAAAAATGCTTTTTAAAAAAATACAATATTTGTTATGAAAGGTTCTCTTACAATTCTTTGGGTCCAGTTGGATTTTGATACACATGAAAAAAATCTTTGGTGTTTTATTTATTAGAAGCAGATTTGCTAATATTACATTACATCATTACATCAGGCATTTAGCAGACGCTTTTCTCCAAAGCAACATTTTTTGGGTCATAGGGTTCAGTGTTTTACCCAAGGACACTTTAGCATGTAGTCACGGGAAGCCTGGAATCAAACCGCCAACCGCCAACCTTCAGGTTGGCAGACAACTGCTCTTAACCCCCGAGCTACAGCCTCCCCATAATGCCCATAATATGCATGCATTTCCATGGTCATCTACGAGTTTTCCATATCCAGTTCAACTGGTATGTAGTATCTTCACTATGAGATAAAGGTGGATGCTGTTATAAATGGTAGTAAAAAATCACTGTTGCAGTGCTCTTATCACCTCAGACAACAGGTGTTGCATGGCTGATTTGGCATTACAGCTAAAAGTGATGTCTGACTTGACTGACTTGTTGACTTGTGAACAACAGAACGATGTGGAACTGAGCAGTTTTTTTTCTGTCTGAGAAAACAGCTGAAGTTATGTAATGTAATGCTAACATTGGGTATTATGCTAATTTCCGTTCTAACATATATAAATAAAAATTCTGTTTTTCATTCTTTAATCCTTGAATGATTTATTGTCTGAATTTCTGCTTTCTTTGGCTGATAAATTTTGGTCAGTGTCAGGTGGAAGCATGTATAGTACGGTTTTGCTTTGCTAGTTAGCTTAGCCGGTAGTAAAATCTCATCTAGAGGTTACCAACTGAGACAATTCCTATCATTCCAAAGTTAATAAAGTTGCTGAATTTATGTTTTTATCTGTCATTTGCTAAATAACAGAAGAAACGTTTGTTTAGAGCTTTGTCTGTCATCAGATCTACACCCTCTTGGTGATGCTATAAAGAAAATAGGCTATTGTTTATTAGAATTTTTTTCCCGCCTGCCCTTGTTTGTTCTCTAACTTTCCATTACTCTTCCATGTAATTGTCTCTGCTTCTCCCTGTTGCCCTAATAGCTTATTGACAGCCAATCAGCTGTGTCCTCAGGCAACATTGCTCGCCAATCATCAAGTAGGACAAGGTCATCCTATCCATACTGCAGCACTAAACTCCCAGCCAAAGCAAAAGGAAGCAACACATATTATACTGTAGTGTGAAAATGTCTTTTGATACTACAGTAACAATTAAGGAAATATTTAGATGCAAAGCAGACCTTCAATTTGAATAAGGCTATGTAGTATATATGTGTGTATGTGTTTGTTTGTTTGTTTATGCACAATTGAAAAATAATCTTCCTGACTGTTTTTGCATAATTCTTTTCCTACTTTATACTTTAGTTAATTTGTTTTAAGTATTCATGTCATCTCCTTCTTGTCCTCCGACAGGGGAGGAGTGGGCTAAAGTTAACAAAGTTGCTGGCTAACTGCACCAGCGTAACATTGCTGGTTATACTTTGCATTTGCAGCAACATTTATATTTAGAAAAGTTCATTTTAATTTCAATAGCGCTCGTAATCATGCATGCAAAGGTGAACTATTTTTAAGTAAACATGTAATCAAATTTCACAGCTAGCAATGTTTTCCTGAGCAACTTCGAATTGACTGATCAGTCCTCATACTAGTTTTAATGTTAACCAAATCACCTAGGCAGTGAGAGCTATCTAATTAGAGGCAGAGTGGGGTGGATCGTGACCTCACTGTTTTAGGCTCGCAGATACAACTGATTAGCAGACATCTCAGGGGGTTTAGAAGTGGGTTTACTCAATGCTGACTGAAAAAAAAGTATGTATATGCTGCATACCAACGTACACCCTGGAATACACCACTGCTTACACAGACATAGCTCACTGCTCAGATATCAAGGTATATATTTCAAATCTGGAGAAATTACGTTTTTTCACAGTGAAGACGGCTCGATGTATTATTTATTTAGTCTAGTGTCACAAATCTATATTTTTTTGTCAAATGCACAACTGAGATCAGATCTGTAGAAGGCTTTATCTGCGTTAATTAATACTATACATCAATAAACATCGTATTCCAGCTTAATCACCACTTATCTTACAGGACATTTCATGTGTTTATATCAAAGTTATCTATATCCTGTTGTTTCCTCCCTGTTGCCTCTTGGCCACCCTTTTTATTACCTTTAACCTTTCCACCTCTGACCCAAGTGAGGCAAATTCATCTGGGTCACTCACTTTTCACATGGTTGAATTGCAAACTCAGATGTAGTCTTTCAAAAAAAAAAACAGTGTTATATGAGAAAAAACACTATTTAGGTTACAAAATCTATAAAGTGAAGGTCTGATTAAAAAAATGTACACACTATATTTCATTAAGTAAAATATATACCAAATAAACTCCAGAAAACTAGAAAAAAGGGGTGTCATTGCTTTGTCCCTGCTCGAGTGTCCTGGTTTTCTCTCCTTCTGCTGAGTGGTGGAAGGATAAATAAAAGAAAAGAGAAATAGAACCTGATGTAAGAACTTCTCTTTCTGTAACTGAACAAAACCACAACTCCATCACAAATAGCCTGTTTTTATCCAATCAACTTTATACGCACAATTGGAAGCAAAAGCACACAAGCACAAGGATAAATAATGACCTCAGCTCTGCGCATGTGTTGTTCACATGTATAGATGTTGCACATCTGTTTTCTGCACGATAACTTACTCCCCCAATGTAAACTTTCACACATACACACCCTCGGGGCTGCTGCGTCTCTGTGTGTTGACATGTCCTTACTAATTGTCTCCAGTCACATTTTGCTGTTGCTGCTAGTAGCTGAGGATGGATAGATGGATGCAGCTACTTCCGTATGTCTATAAACCCTACAGAAACTTCCATTGTGCTTACTTCCACCACA
>JBAMHX010000007.1:6650182-6667598 GCA_037177515.1 Pseudomugil tenellus | reverse complement strand
AAAACAAAGCAATGAAGAGCAAACAACTCCTCCGTATACTGATCAACGCCTGACACCGTTCACACAACTCTCAATTTCGTGTGTTTGTGCACAAGCATGTGTGTGTGTGTTAAATGTGTTGTGGTGGCAGCAGCTCAGCACAGCTCAACGATACTCTAAGATCTAATTTGTCTCCATAAAGCTCAAAGATCAGACGGACCAGAGCAGAAATGTAAAAGAAAAATGAGAAAACATGCAGATTTGGCGCTAATAAGGAGAACAGGAATGGTCGCTCTGGAAACACTAACGACTTCCTGCTTCAATAATTGGAAAATAAATGAGTAGAGAGAGAAAGATTCTTCTTCATCCACCTTCCCTCTTTCTTTAATCCTTCCCTCCATGTCCAATCATCCCATCTTCCGCTTAGTTGTCCTGCCCTTTCATTTCTGTCTTCTTTTATGTTTCAGCTTTCTTTTATCCGCCATCTTTTCTATTACTTCATACTTCAACCATCTTAATTTTTTACTCCATCCTTCCATCTTCCATTTAATTTGAAAGAAACAAAGAACTTCTATTCATCCCCTTTTTAAATCTAATTCATGTGTTCTTACATCTTGCCATGCATTCCCTTTGCCTTATTCCTGTATGCATCTCTTCATTCTCTTTTTTTAATTTATGCATCCTCTATCCCTCCATCCTTCCAGCGCTCAATCTGTAGATTTCTTAATAACCATTTGCCACAATTTATTTTCCTTCATCCTTCATCATTCCATCCTCTATCATATCTTTTCATTATTTCATCTTTTCCATCTCTCTGTCTGTGTCATCGCTACACTCTTTCCATCAGATTTATCTTTGTATGCAGTTACATTTCATTCCTCACCATCTGTTTCTTCTTTTACTGTTTTATTTACCCTTCATTTTTCACCTTTCTTCCATATCATGTTTCTATTTCTTTTTAACCTCTGCTATCCCTCTGTCCACATCCCTTTCTTACGATTCTGAATTTATCCCTCAGTTCTTTCCTTTCCCTCCGAGCCACTTCATCACACATGGACAGATATAGTTATCCTTTCCTTCTTCATCGCTTATCTCTCACAAATGCTCAATTTCACTTTTATTTTACACATTTATTTATTTTTCTAATCTTTTCGTTACTTATACACCCTCCACCCCATTTAAGAATTTGTCCTGCTGATCTCATTTCACATCCACTCTTTTGTTTCACTCTCACCCATCCCTCTTCTCCATTCTCATTTTCCCTCCATCCCTCCACTCTCCTCCCCCATGCTAACAGGATTAGCGCTGCTTCTTAACTATGCAGAGAAAATAATTGGTCCTGTCACTGATAACATTTCCACACCTCATTAGCGGACATAAGTCCGGCTTCTGTTTTCTTGCACTATCTTTGCTCTCCTCCCATTCCTCCCATCTCAATCTCTTCCCCTCCCCATCTTATAGGGACCCAGCTGTGCGCTGGAACCAGAGTTATAGCAAAATGTCACTTCCTACATTGTTCATTCGTGTTGGCACAATTTCTCAAACACATCCAGCAACAAGTTGAGCAATTTAAGCATCTGCCTTTCTTGAGTCCGGCACTGCCCTGCAGATAAGTGCCATTTCTCTGTTCAGTTGTGCAGACTGCAGACAGCAAGAAGTGTTTTGTGTGATTAATGTGTCATTAAGCTGTGGTTGGCTGCCTGCATCACACAGCATTAGATGAATAAACAGATTATAATTGCCTTACTTGTGGTGCAACCAGTCCAATCTTATAATGGAATGTGAAACAGCTACTTTAGTTCAGAACAAAACATTTGGCCACAAATGCTTACAAGAGAAATGGAGCAATGGTAGAGGGCACTAATCTGTAAAGATCGCTTCTTCGAGTTTCCTCATGCATAATGTTTCCCACAATTATATTACTTTTCTACAACAACTACATTTAAACATATGCATTGCTCTCACATACAGAGTTAATATCAGAGTTCAGTGTCCATGTTGCAAAAATACACATTGTTAAACTTTTCTTGACAAAGCCTATTTTTCCTGCCTCTAGTCCAAAATAACATTCTCAAATATAAACAAGGTCTATGCCGTTGAAAGTGATGGATAGGGATTTATCCCAGATTCCCCCAAACCCCCAATTCCCCATTACTAGGCACAATACAATAACAGATAGCCGTAGATGTTCAGTCACGAAGCTCCACCTGTTGTTGAAACTTAGAACCAGCCCGGTATGACATCAGAACAGAATGCATCCTGAGGTCATGACCTTTCATTTGCACTTGATTTGAGGTCAATAAGACAAATAGTTCCAGAGATCTAGCCAAAAATGTGATTTTTTCTTGTTTATAAAGCGCCACCTGGTGGGAAAATCATGAATCTGATTATAGTGAAAATCGATCCAGATCGTCCTCATGGAGACCTATACAGGTATACTGAGTATCAAAATGCAATTGTAAATAGCTCCAGAGATATAGGCAAAAATGTTTTTTTTTTTGTTCATAAAGCGCCACCTAGTGACGAAACCATAATTCCCCAAATGCTGGAATTATATGCAGGTCATCCTCATGGGGACCTAAACAGGTTCACAGAGTATCAAATTCCAATTGTGAAAACTGTTGGAGTTATCCCGCTCATACGAAGGATATCTGGGGATATAATGAAGCATATCTTGACGACTTGTATGTATGCTTGTATGTACAGTATAACCTAAGACATGGGAGATGACTGAAAAGTCTCAGAATTTTACTGTGTTAGAGTAAATTCACTTGGAACACAATAGAAAATTTATGTCCTCCTAATTGATAACTACATTACCGTCAGTGAAAACCAGAGAAGTGCTGCAAATGATATCTGATGAAGAAAAATGAAAACATGATCTTAATCAGTTTTACAGATGTTTCATAGGATAAAAACGCATCCGGAACGGATTACCTGATGTTGATTATTGACACTTGTCTCAGTAGCCGAAGTCTGGAAGGATTGCAGCCAAACACACCTTACAAACACTAAAGATGCAAAAAGAAGTGATCTGTATGATAGTATATCATGGGATAAGTAAGTATTGCACTATGACACCCCTTTCATCATCATGTAAGCCAACAGGACCTTCATGAGTGACCAAAAGCAGTCATAAAAGAGCACATTAGCAGACTAGCATTTTATTTAGGTGGAATAAAACTTATGATCACTAAAAAGAAAAAGTAAAGCACAATTCCTTTTGTTTGTTTGCTACTTTTTGGCTTCAAGCTCACAGACTTTCTGTGACCCATTGATGAGACAGACTCTTTGTAATCAGCAGAATGCTTTAACACCACACCTTGTTTGTATGGTTTGCTTAGTACTGGCATTAGGAGAAGCTCTAAAGGGAACACTATGCTGTTCTCATGTTTTTAACCATATAATTGCTCAGGGTTTAACCTGTGTTTATTTTCTATGTCCGTGCTTTGCAGAGTCTTCTAGATGAGTATCTTCCTCTGATGTTGGTATCCTACATTTTAAGATTACCTCTACCTACGTGCAAAGATCTTCTGTACATGCATATGACATGCTGCTGAGGGTACATGAACCTCACAGGAAGAAGAGGTTAAAGTCCCACATTTTATGTGTCAGAACCATTGACTGTATAAATTACTGAACAGTGCGTACGTCATGTGACCCATAGGTTTCTTAAGAGCGGATTTGAAGCCAATAGGTGGGTCCTACCTTCGCCATCTTGGTATTTTGTCATTATGGGAAAATCCCAAAATGGATGAAAAGGTAGAGCTGAGAGGGCTCCGTCACGGTGGAGCCAGCAGGAAGTACGCAGCTGTAACCAGTGATAACGGTCCAAAACATCAATCAAAAGGACACGCCTCTAGATTTAAGATTAAAATAACATAGAAACTGGAGCTTTGCAACTAATCACTGAGACACAACTACATTTTGGACATGTGAGGAAACATGTTTAAAAGTAAGACCAGACTTTGTCTCAGTGGACGAACCCTTTCCTCTTGCAGTTGCCACAGAGAGAAGATCCTGGCTTTACAGATGTTTGCGTAATGTTTTCTATTACAACTGTGCAAGTTCTCATCAGTAATTTTAAATTCACAGCTGTGGTAGAGAAGTTATCAACAAGCACACCCAATATTGCAACATAGAAGCAGTAGGATAAACTTCCGGATTAGACTCTGCTGTCACCAGGAAATTACTGTCACATTCTTTATGATAACGCTGTCTGGAATGGTTTCCATTCATAAAATTAATTGTCGTTCTAAAAGTTCTGCATTGTATGAATCTTAAAATTGCTTTTAATATCCCGTGTGTGAGTAAACTTCTGCTGAGCTCGTACAACATTCTCAGTAACATGAGCAGATGGTGAAGATGAGAGCTGCCGCTGATTCACCCTGTGCAGCTGTTTCTCAAACAGACGACAACACTGCTGCATTTTAAACAAGTCTGGCATTATCATATTAGCTAGTTGCCATGTTATGTATTAATATTAAAACATGCCTGATGTTGTGATATTCTTTTAAATATTAAACACTCAAGTTATTTATTATGCTAATGACAAAGATAAACAAGCCTTTATGAGGGTTCTCACCAAGCAGCTTCACTACTAACTTAGAAATCTCTACAGCTTAGAAACTGGAAGCAGTATCTGTTTAGATTTTTTTTTTATTTTGAATGAATTATCAACATTTTTGTTCACCTTAAGCCACTGGACTGACAGTTGCTTCCCCCTCTTACTCACTTTTTAACGGATCAAGCTGCTCATGTGAACGCAGTGCTGTGAAACAAAAACGTCTCTTTCTCATCAGTGTGGGTAGAAGGCGCTGCATCATTTCATGTGCAAATGAAGCTCTCTAATTACAGAGCCTTCAATTAGACTCGGTGCTTGGAAAACAACAGAGTCAGACTCTACTCCAGTCTTTTTTTTTGTTCAGTTTCATCCCTCTGACAGAAAATGTGCTGAAAAGCCGACAACAGATGAGCTGTGAGGTGTTAGTCTGCAACGCACCTGCTGCAGTGTTGTGTTTGTTTTCTTGCATACTTGTGTGAATTGGTCTGTATGTTTATTTTTGCATTTTGTGTGTGTGTGTGGGGGGGGGGGGATTACTCCAGAGTGTAAGTTAGATCTCACACATGCAACCCAAGCTCCTGCCCTGTGAACTTCCCAATAATTGCTGTCAGTCAACCCCTCCAAACACACAAACAAACACAAAGCCTTTGCTCGTTCTTGGCTCTGAGGGCCCACGATACCCGAAAACACCCAACCGCCCCCACGGGCAGTGCAACGACACCTCAGCCCTATGTGAGAGAAAAGCCACAACAGTCTGGGTGGAAGGTTGCCTGTCAAAGTTGTTGAATAGACTCATTGTCCCACTCTTTACTCCATGTTGTCGGCTTAATTGGCCCCTTCAGAGAAGAGGTCGGGAACTTTTCCTGCAAGCGAGGGCCCTGGATAACCGCCACTATGTTTTAAAGGCAAAAACGGTGGGGGAGAAAGGTGGAGGGGGTCATATTTACTACACACAGACATGACGGGTTTATTTCAGAGGTGCAAGGTTACAGGCCCATGGTGGATACTTGGGCCATAGTTTCTTATGGATATTTCAATGTATTATGATAATTTAAAGGTATACATAATTTAATCCAACTATTTTACATTAATGTTAAAATGGACAGGAGTTTTTTCTTCAGTTTTGTCTCATAGATTCACAGGACTGAAACAAACCAACGCTTTGATAATACTAAATAAAAAAATAATTAATTGAAATAATATAAAAGTAAAAATATAATCACCTAAAATAGTTATGATTATATGAAGTCCAAAATGAAAACTCCACCCAGGTGGAAGGAGGTGTGCAGCAGGATTACAAACTGCTATGCAAACCATGAGCACAAAGTTCCCTTTCACAATTTTTAAACCTTTATGTAAGGAAAATTCTCATCAATTTTTTGTTTTTTGATTAGTCAAACCAAATGCGAAAAATTCTCACAAATGATTCACTCTGTAATTGGACGAACCCCGAACCCCATCCACTCCCTTTCTTACAGCTTAGCGTTTGTGTTAATAACTTAAATGAAATCAATCATCCTCATTAAAATTTTAGCTAATCGTTTTATAACCAGATGAGCCTCATAAATCCTTCCAGATGTCTAGCTTGGTAATCCGACAGGGGGTCCCGTGAGGATCTCTGGGGTACCCCAAGAGAGCGGATTCAGTGTCATTTTCTGCAAAAGGTTTCAGGGACCTGATACCATCACACAGCAGATGAACGTGAACATAAGCACTCTGGCAGCGAGTGTAGCGAGCTGGTGGCGTTAAATCTGTTGTTAGTGCAGTCCAGCAGATAAACATGAGGAAACATGCTGTTTGTGTTGGTGCGAACAGGATTATATATACAGGATTATTTCTGTTGTTAAAGTGAGCAGCAGCTGTGAGTTGGCAGAAGGACTTCACAAACATTAATCCACGATGTTTGGTCATTTCTGCCAGCGAACAAATGTGAAAATGAGACTTACTTGGAAGTATTCTGAGTGATTTTAGGCTGAGTTACAAATTAAAATGAGCCCGCTATATATAACATTTAACAGGTGAACATTATTTAATCATATTGTCAAGATTAGATAACAAATGTGGTTTTAAATGAGGTGATCAGGACAAAAAAGGTGAGAAAAATTGTGTATATTCCTTTTTTTCATTTTGTACCGACATTCTAAGTTGGACAAAAATAAGACAGATAGGTGTTATATTATATATATATATATATAATAATTAGACCCAATTTGAAGAACAGAAGCGCTCACAGATTAAGATTCAGTCTGTGTCTCAGGGTGTCAGCTCCTCATGTTGGCCCCCTGTGCCCTCTCTCTGCTTCCATCATTGTTTCCTCCCAACAGCCCTGTCCTTTAACCCTGCCTGCCAATCAAATCTGAAGAAGGGGTGGAGACTCTGGGGTGGGAATGGACAGGGGTGACAATGGGGAGTGGCTCCAGGGTCCCATGGGTGATGACTCACAGCATGGAGGGCTTGTTCTGATGGAGACAGGCCTGTACGTGTGTGTCTTTATTGACATGACAGAGGCCATAGAAACCGTGTTTGTCATGGCCTCACTGTCACTTTTCAACACAACTAGCATTGAGCACTTGTAAGTGTGCATATAAAAAAAAAATACCACATTTTTTTTGCTGTTATATTTGTATTTTCTCTGTTTTTCTTCTGTCCTAAGAGATTATTAGAGTATAAAGTTATCTTTTCTTTTTTTATTTTCGCTTCTTTTTTAACAGAGTAAAGTCACAAAAGGTCACAAAAACGTCACTTTATAAATGCATGCAGGTACTAACAGCTTCTAAGTTCAGTGGTGTGTTTAATGCATAGACATATCTTTGCATCCTGCAGAAGCGTGCTCTTGTGTTTAAGGATTATTTTGACACTCTTGGTTATGTTCATGCTGTTGTGTGTAATTTAGCTGACGAAGATCTGCTTTGTGAGGAAGTGACTGAATATCAGCCGACTAAAAACTGTCTATGTGAGCTTTTCATTATTTTTTTAGATCTTATAACAATGTTGTTGTAATTTCTGAGAAAAGAAATGGGTGATGTTAAAGCTTCCAGAAACACTTGTCCATGTCCTGTGTTTATTTGTTGCTTTTTCATGAAATAACTGAAGCGGTGTGGGTGGAGCTTAATCTGCCGTTAAACCTTCAGATCTTTCTGGAGCAGATTTCCTCCATTTGCTCTTTCACCGTACCATAGTTTTTATTTCTCATCTTCTTAAGTGACACATTTTAAATCTAAATGTGTTTTTAAGAATTTGTTGAAGCTAAAGCTGTAAAGCCGTTTGGTCAGTGGGCACTGTTTTAATGTGCTGTATAAATACATTTAAACTGAATAAAGTTGCTTAAGAGAGAACGATTAAATAATTATTCTGCCTGGAATGTTTTAGTGTAAAACGTTTTTATGAATGCTCACTTGGCCACAACGCGGTTATACACTGCTCTCATACTTCCATGTTTGCCACCATATGTCCACCGCTCCACACAGCCTTCCTTGAGAAGCTTTCTCCACAGTGGATATCCTTGTGTCTTTTTCTTTCTGCTTCTTTTTCTCTACTTTGTTCCTTTCATTAGTCATATGTCCGGTGTTTGGAAAGTGCAAATATTACATCCATTAAAACACTTTTACATTTCCGCGATGCAAATTTACATCAATGGATGTAATATTGTTTTGCACTTCCTGGCCACTGTAGACATCTTCTTCACCGCTCAGTACAAACTGGCTTTCGAGTAAACATTTTTTTTTACTGTTTTATTGTTTTTATTGCATTTAACTCTTCATGTTTATTGTTTGTTTTACTTTTATTGTTTTTATTGTTCTTTTTTTATCATTTTACTGCCTTATTCTAATTCACTCAGTAGTTTTATTTAGTTTTATTTTAATATTTAGGACATTGTTGGAACTGGTGTTGTGTTAAAGTTCTTTATTGAGTTTGATTTAATTATAGTTTTACTGGCTGTTTCTGGTGGCATTGCTTTGTTTGCTGCATAAACTGACGGATCTGCGAGGTCCCTTAACAATGACCAAGCTATGTCCATCCGAACATGTCCATCTGAACGTGTCCATCGTCTCTGTATAAATGAAGCATAAATAGGCTGTAAGAGAGAAATAAACCATTTTAACCTGAATAAATAAAACATCAACTCAACTCCACTAATTTAAGAGAACAATAACACCTGCAAGACAACACAAACTTTGATCTTTTAAGCCCCATATTGCAAACATACAGTCGGCCTTTTGGCTGTCAACAGGATGTCAGTTTCAGATAAAATATAAAAGACGAAGATGTTTAGAGTGAGCTGCTTATTGTAGAGCCAGGCTGTCGTATAAAACTGTTGGAGTGGGACATCCCTCCTCCTGAATAATTCATTTTAATTTTTCAACCTTTGTTGCTGCTTTCCGGCTCAAAGGGGATTGTTTCTTGTTTGTTTCTCTAACTTCTTCTTCCTAAATAGCTCTGTGTTCTTCAAACTGTAAATAAAACTACATTTAAATTGTTTTTTTTAGTGAAAGTGTAATAATTAAAATGACAGAATAATCTCTAACAGCAGGTTTTCTGAACACATAAAGCCAAAGTGATCTTTTTGTGAGCTGTTTGTGATAATTGGCTTCTGAGCAGTAGTTACTCTTACTTCATTAATGTCACTTTTTATGCCTCTGAGCACTGTTTTATGATTTTGGGCAGCATCAAGGGGAAATGAACCCAGATTCACTGCAGGGCTTGCTGTTTTATAATATACACTAAAACATATCTGGAGCTTCTGTGCCTGTCTTGTTCCTATTTTCTCTGATTTAATAAAGCACCACATGTATGTTCACATTTTAATTGTGTTTCCCTGACAACCAGTGTTCAAGCCCGCTCACTTTATCCTGATCCCCTTTGGGTGTTAACACACACAGACATGCACACGCACACTCCTCTCTGGCAGTTTAATTAAATCCATTTAAAAGCCT
The DNA here is from genome assembly GCA_037177515.1 of Pseudomugil tenellus. Lineage (NCBI taxonomy): Eukaryota > Metazoa > Chordata > Actinopteri > Atheriniformes > Pseudomugilidae > Pseudomugil > Pseudomugil tenellus. The sequence goes on along the minus strand of JBAMHX010000007.1, from coordinate 6,658,121 downwards.
TGAAGGCGCAGAGTGGCTCAGATCAATCCTCACCTGAATGGCTGCTGACTAATTGTTCCGTTAACGGAGGGTTAACGGACAGATCAAAGGCTCCAGCGGTGTAATTAGGAGACGGGAGCGAGAAAATGGAAGCGCAAATTAATGAGAAACTAAGGATGATGGGAGTTTTTTATTTTTCTTACTGAAATGTTGAATTAAAAGACAGGGCGATTGGGTTTCAAATAAATAAGTCTGTAAACTAATATGTGCTCTTTTTTCTCCTGTTTTAATACTTTCTTGTTCTTAGTTGTATCTTTTATTTCCTTTTCCTGAAGGCAACAAACATGTAGGAGCTGACTTTTTCCTTCCTCTACTGTCTGACATCAGCAGGAAATCCTGAGCGTTTTAGTTTCCATGTGAATATTATATAAGAAGAGAATGGGGGAAAGGATAGATGACTAAACAAATTATAAATGAGACGATGAAAGTCACTGAAGAGACACGAAGTTGGAGCAGGGCCTGGGTGAAGGAAATAAGGTGGTCAGAGGGAGGGCTGAGGTGAAAGAAGAGAAATAAACAGTTTAATATGAGAAACGATTCTACAAAATAAGAATAATTACATACTAAGAAGGAAACAGTGAATATTAATAAGAAAATGTGATGTAAATGTCTGAAAATAAGTGTGTGAATAATATCAGCGTTAGTCATGTTGCTTTTTAAGATCCCGTATATCACTTCAGTACCTTTATTAAACAGCAATCAAGTCCATTTTTGCAGGCTGGAGAAATGGGATGGGGGCCGCAGTCGTTAATGGAGGTCCATACTGGAGATTGCACTCTAGTTCCAGTGTATAACCAGTGTTTGTTTTGGGTTTTTTCACCTCGTTGAACATGGTACAATGAAGACCTGTTTACACAAAAGCTCCACTAACACCCAGTACCATCTTGCTTTTGAGAATGCCAGATGACTTCTGGAGTTGTGGCTCTTGTGCCAATAAGCCCCAATTTGAACACATGCTTATGTTTTTTTCTTATTAGAATGATGCACACTATGCTGCAAGAATGAGTCCAGTCCATTAAAAAACCTACAGGTTCGGATTATTTTTAATGGCATCTACATTAGAAAAGATAAACCAGGACAGGACTGTGCAATATATCGATTTGTAATTTTGATTGGCTACGAATGCGCATAAAACAGTGATATTAAGAAAAATGGATTCTTATTTTAAATAAAATAGCCATAATAATCCCTTACTCTATTATATCACATGTTTGAATGACGCACATTTTTGCTGCTTCGGGGCAAATGCCAGAAGACCCTCTGCCATTGCTGCTCAGCTTTACCAACTTAATGAATTTGTCACTATATTTAGCGAGTATCCAGACCCCTCTAGGAATCATTTTTCAAAAAGGTGACTTGAAACAAATTGAATAACTTTTTTGAGTGTCATTGAAGTCTTGACCTTTTAACATAGTCGGCAAGAAACAGAACCTTCTTCTGACTGATTTTGCTTTAACAGACGTGACTGAAGACTTCTTGCAGCTTGTTCTAGACACATCAACCAAGCCAAATGTTGTTATTGTGTGACTGGTCAAATATCTGAGATGGACATAGTTAAAATTTCCATATTTTTCATTATTCAAAGTTATTTGGATAGTTTGAGTGAACACCTAATAAGCCAGTAAAAAGTATGAATACGTACAGTATAGAGCATCAGTCCACCTTAAAGACCAACAACAACAATAACAAGAAGCACTGTTGCACCACCCCGTCCTCTCCCCCCACCTCAAACTACAAACGTACATGTAGTGAGAATGAGAAGGCAGCGAAGAGGAGAGAACCTGAAAGGATTAGCTTTAATGCTCTATCTCTGCACCGAGGGGCACTAAAGAGATAAGTTCGTCTCCAAAAGACTATTTGGAAAACCAAACTGCTGCGTGGTAACTGGCTCTAAACTTTAAAATCAATGTTAGTGCGAAACTATACTTTTAGAATTTAATCACATCATTTAACCCTTCATATAATTAAATCAGTCAAATGAAACAAACCACATGTTGTTGTCATGCTACCAGAAAAAAAACAGGACCATCAAATGAGCTGTCACATCCCAGGAAGACAAAGAGGAAGACCTTGAGGGAAAGAGATGAGGATGAGATGAGAGGGAGAGATAACAGTAGAGTCAGATGAAGAGAAATGAAAAGGGACCAAAGAGGAATGAAAACATGGTGAAAGAATAAAGAAAGACCTGTTGAAAGAAAGTAACATCAAGATCAAGAATATAATGAAGCAGAACAAAGAAGAGAGACACGACTCTGTCTCTTCCCATGGGTGTGTGTGTGTGTGTGTGTGTGTGTGTGTGTGTGTGTGTGTGTATTTTATACATCACAGCCTGCAGGGTTGCTGCAACTTTTAGCCCCAATGTCCATCCGGCCTCGATTACAGCAGGGCCCAGCAGGCTTGCATCACACACACTCATGCACGCGCACACACAGGATGAGGCTGCAGGCTGTGTGTGTTTGTATGTGTGTGTGTGTGTGTGTTTGTGAGGTTTGCCTGCTAGGTCTCCTCTTCTCTCTGATCAGAGGAGGTTTTCAACATTTAGCATTTCACCTCACATTCTCTCCTTTTCTCTCCTCCTCCTTTTCCAGCTTCTCCTCCTCTAGCTTGATCTTTCATAATCTCATCTTTTATCTCATCTTCTTTCATACTTCTAGCTTTTTCTCTACTGTCATTGCACCCCTCCTAAATAAACTGGTTCTTCTCAAGTCTTTTTTCTTTTTTATCTTCTCTTTATCTTTTTAACATGTTTTTCTATCATCTTCAGTCTTCATCTTCCATCCTTCTCTTCAGCCACATATCTTTTTCCTCTTCTATGCCTACTCCTTTTCTCCCTTTACATTTTTACTTCTTTGCTTTAAATCTCATTGCATCTTTCTTTTCATTTTCCTCCCTTCACTTTTCTTATTTTTTTCTTGCCTCAGCTCAGGCCTTTATCACTTCTGGATGTTCTTAACTTCAGTCTCTTGTTCCCCTTCTTTTTCACCCTTTTAGTCATTTATGTCTTTACATCCTGTCAGATTTTCTTCTTTTCATCTTCTTTCTGTATCTATATCTTATCCTTGCTCCCCTCATTTCTATACTTCCCCCTGTATTAGTGTCAGAATTCCACCTGTTCATTTCCACAGCCCTTACGTGATTGTTCTCTGAATATGTTTATCTTTTTCTACCGTCTGCGATGATGAGTGAATCAGTTGACTGTTTCCTAAGCTGACTTTTGTTGCTCTGTAGCTCTTTGGGGGAAGAATTTCTAATCCTCAGCATCTTTTTGACAGATAGACTCTCATCTTTGGTATTTCAGTTTCTTACTGAGCTACAGGACCTTCAGGCTTCATTATGGACATGAGCAGCAACTCGTCACTGAGCTGAGCTCCGTTAGACGATCCTCTGAGTGTCATCTGAGTCCCTCTGTCTCTTCCTCTGGGCTCCTTTTTCACATTCTAGTGTTGTCTTTATCACCCTGACTGATTCCCCTCTGCTTCTCTCTTTCTGCATTTGTCCTCCTCCCATGCGGTTTTCGGTCTCAGTCTGTGTCATTGTAATGCGCTCCATCTTTCAGCACTTCTGCAGCCTCACATTTAATAGTCTACTCTTTGACACTTCATTGTTTAATTAACCAGGACCAGTTGAGATCCTTCTACTCGTGGGGATGTGATACCACCCTTTTTTTTCTTTTTGTGTGTGTATGTGTGCACATCTAAAAGCGTTACTTTTTTTTCTTCCCAAGCAAAAACCAAAAGCTCACATAGACTGTCTATTGTTCTGAAATATCCAAGACACATCCGCAGCTCCTTTCTATCATCTACAAAACTACCATCAACTTCCTGCTATCCTCTTTTCTTCCTGTGTTTTTGTTTGAAAGGTATGATTGGCTCTGTGTTGCATGAAGCCATCTGACCTGATGTTCAACAGTCACTGATGAAATAAAAAATTCATGGTATCATGGTAAAAATGTATTTCCATCTGAGTCAGGAAGTCAGCTCCAGCGTTTGTCCTAGGTTTCCCGAGGCTCCGCTGCTGAATCATGTTACACTGCAGCTGTTCGGCTGTTGAGTTCAGTCTCTCATCTCTTTTCTGACGTTTTCCATCTATTTTTATTCATTTTTCATCTCCACAGTTGCTGCTTTTCCTTATACTGGAGTTATTTTTACTTTTGCATGTAAATCTTGCTATCATATATGGTTCCTTCTTGCTTACTGCTCATTTATGTTTTATTGAAATTGAACATTTGAATGATGGACTTTTTTAAGACCATGTTTTGACCTTTTTTTGTTGTGTCTCTCCTGTGCAAATGTGACAGCAGCAGGGCAAGGAAGCCAAAGATACACACAGACAAACCCTGATGTGTGCTATCAGTAAAGATGAGTCAGGCGTTAACATTTCCTTGACTGTCTCTTTGATGTGAGTCATCTTCACTCTACTGTTGAGTCCAACAGGGCCAGAGAGAAAGATCAAGTGAGACATAATGAGAACACGTTTGTCATGTGGAAAAAAACTCATATCTCCAATTTTGGTCATTTTTAAGCCTTTCACATCAGTTTAACAACAAAGATGTTTCAATATTGCCTGAGAAAATTCAGTATGCATTCAGTATGCAACCCTTTGACCCAAGGTGAAGTCAGAGACAGAGGAATGTCTGACGAACTAAAGAGCTGAACTGACAATAGCTACATACGAATTATAAAAGAGACACCGTTTCAGCATTTCGTCAACCTTATTGGATTCTGCTTTCTCGTGGCAACAGGTTAAGTTGGTTATTTAGAGAGATGTTTGAACCTTTAATATGCATGATTGTTAAGCTTTAGATAGTTGCAGAAAAAGTACATGGATTAACAGACGATTAACATCTGATCATGTCATTTAGCATTATTAATTAGAACAAATAGTGTTTTTTAATACCTGGTGCTCAACACTAAAACATTAGGACATTTTCAGGCTGCATCAATCAGGATTTCACTTGATTTAAACCCCGTTCTCGCAAAGTGAACAGATAGTTTGGTCTCAGGAGGTTATGGAGTGGCAGAAAGCTCTGAAGGATCTTTGAAGGTCTCTGAAGCACATTTTTAAGTGTTAAATGGCACCTTGTTAACCTGAAGTTCCTCCCTTTGGCCGATTATTGACCTTTGATCCCTCCCCCTGGCAAAAATGCAGTGGACAAGTCTCTTGAAAAGAAATGATGATGAAGATGTTGCGATGGTTGCAGTATCAGTTGTAGAGGAGACGACATCATAGAGACGGGATGAGAGGCAGATTGAAGATGACAGAGGCTGTGATGAGAGTGAAGTGAGAGCAGAGTTCCCTTCCTCCTGGAACACACCACTCACTCTCTCTCGCTCTCTCTTTCTCTGTGTGTATCTTTCTGTCTCTCTCTCTTTCTCCCTCGATCTCTGCGTACACATGTGTGTGTATGTGCGCTGCAGGCTGCTGTGCCTCGACAGATGCTCTCATTAGTCAAACAGGCCGTCCGCTCTGTGAGCCTCATTAACCAGCACACTTTGACACAATTAACCCGACCTGCACCATCTCTCTTAACTCAGCTGGGGGGGGTGGACTTTAACTTTGTTTTGCAGACATCACCAACTCTGGAAAACTCCTAAAAGTAACTCCTAAACTGTTTTTAGAATCTATCTTCAGATTTCTTGCCTCAGTGTGAATAATTTCTTATGCAGGCTCCAGTTTTAATGGTTACTGTTAATGACTGAAAGTATCTTTCTGCCAAACTAGGAAACACACCGTGTGGCATGAATACAGGTCCTCAATGTAAGTCCTAGTTGAAGTACAAGGTGTCCTGGCAGTTATTCCAAGTTAATGTGAGCTAGAATAACTAAGATGGGAGAGTTTATGAGGTAAAAAAAAAAACAGTTTATTTGAGCAGCCTCCACTACAGTACTGTTCAAACAACAGATACAAAAGCTCATTAAGCTTAAAGTCGGTATTTGATCGAGTGCATCACATGTCAGGAACTTGTTGGAACCAGTCTTTTCTAAATAAACTAGTTACTTTTGACAGTTAGTGGATGAAATCCTAAAATGTGTCTTCTGACTGATTCGCTGCCAGTTGTTCTCATCAATAATTTTTTTGAGCATTTCAGATACTTGTGACAAGCTGGAATGACATTTAATCATTATGTGCCAACTGAGGGATATATGAAGGTAAAAAATTTTACCTGAATTTAATTTGCTGGACTCCAATTCTCTCTGGTTCATTTAAAACACTATTTATTGATAAATAAATACAAACAAATGACATTTCATTTCATTACATTTTATTTCAATCTGTGTAGATTTGTGTATCAAAAGATACACAAATCTACACCAAAGATTCCAGAGTAATATAACATAATAAAATACAGGTATGCATTTCAAACTGGTTGAGAAATACAGTCACCAGTAATAGAAATTAAATTCTGGTTTTAGTGGGGTTGACAAAAAGGTCAGACGATCACAGAGATCAACACAAATCTGCACAAATATTTGTTTTCTCCTCTGTCCTTCTTCATTTGCTCTGAATTTCCTCACGGAAACATCACATCACAGTCAGATTCATATGTGAGACGTTTAAAACTCTCCTGTGATGAATTACACAGGCTTTCCCGGTTCCCTTTGCAAAGTGTATTTCAACAGATTTCAACACTCTTAAGCCTCACAGCAGCTCTGCCAACAATGAGGTTAGCAGTGAAGTTTACCGCTGCCTGCAATGGATTTATATTGATCTGAGGACTGCAGAGCGCTCAGGAGGCCCACCACCAGGCGTCCACAACCACCGTAACAAAGTGCTTTGGTTGCACGGGTTTCAGCAGCCCTCCTCGATGTGAATTATCCAAAGTAGCAGCTTTGGAAGATTGGCCCAAATTGGTTGAGTGTGTGTGCTTTATTCTGTGTTGTGGCACTGGATGAGTGTGTTACTGGGTGTCTGAAAAGCTTTCTGTTTATCCACACAATGGAGCAAATCTAAGCCTTTGATCACCAGGCCGGGACGCCAGATCTGCAGGGAAGTGTGTGTGTTTGTGCGGGTATAATTCTGTGTCTGCCTTTGTGGGGACCAGTTTCATCTTTAGACCATGTGAATGAGGACATTTTGAATGGCCTTCATTTTGGGATGTTCTTGCAGTTGTTTCTGGGTTGATGTTTTTTGTTCTAATAAGCTTGGGGTTGTGTATCTAAATAAAACAGCTAGCATTTGGAAAAGGGGCTTGCATTGTGTCGTGCCACTGAAACTCCTCTCAAGGATAGCACAACTATCTTTGTGTCCACTGCACAAGTGCAGTGAAGTTCTTCATAGGAAGAAACTGGCTGAATAGTGTTCAGTTGGAAAAACCCTTAGTGTTGTGTGTTTGTGACTGTGTGCCATTAAAGATGCATAGTGAACTAGTAACTGCATTTCATTTAGACTAAGAGAATAGGTTAGCATAAAGTCTGCACCATTAGTAGCAGATGGTCAGATAAGTTCAATATTTTATTTCAAAAGTGTGTTGATATCATTTTCCACTTGTGTGTAAAGGTGGATTTTATTACCAGTGTTCTGTAGGCTAAATCTTACTGGTCCAGCAAATGACACTAAAGAACATCAGTACTTTGTATCCTCCAGGTTGTTTTTATGATAAACCTTTATAATAACTTTTAATAATTCTAAATTAACCGTATAAAGGCAAACATATCATATTTGATACATAGATTCTGAGACATTTTGCATGACTTTGTCGTAGAAAATGTATTCAAAATCCAGTTGTATACCATATGATACTGGTCCCATTCCATCTGATAAATATCAGAATAAGAAAAGTACACATATATTATACTAAAGGGACACTTTTTTTTATTGGGCCTGGAATGAAATCAGTTAAACCTCTCTGATAATTTCCTGGTTGGTTAGGCAGCTGAGGGGATTGTTAATCACTTTCAGG
>JBAMHX010000007.1:6599237-6615041 GCA_037177515.1 Pseudomugil tenellus | reverse complement strand
TATATATGTATGTGTGTATATATGTATATATGTATGTGTGTATATATGTATATATGTATGTGTGTATATATGTATATATGTATGTGTGTATATATGTATATATGTATGTGTGTATATATGTATATGTATGTATGTATAGATATATATGTATGTATATATATGTATATATATATATATTTCTTTTGCAGGAGAGCATAAATGTGTTTGCTTGGTTCTTTTGTGTTGGTCTTTTATGTTGACAAGACTCTACTTTGGAAAATCCTCCTGCTATTCTTGGGTCTGAAGTGAAAATGATAGTTCATGTTCTTACTGTTAGCACTTTAGCCTTATATATATTCCCAACATGTGTGCACAGCCAGCCTTACATCTACATCCCCTAACAGTGTCCTTCTGTTGTCCTACTGTTTCCAGTAAACAGGTGATACTGTAGAGGAAACCTCTGCTCTAGGGGTCATGTCAGCAGCCGAATCAGTTAAATCTGGCTTTTGGGGGTTGAAAAATAGTGCTTTGCCTAGCGCTCCAGCAGCTGTGCAGGATTGTGGTTATACTGGACAGAAACTGAGAAAAGAGAGACTCGCTATGTAGAGGATTTAAAAGAGTGCTTTGGAGAAAGAAATGGAATAGAAAGGGGTGTCCTGCTTTCAGCAGGAGAAATAAGGGTTGTATTTTCATGTTTGGAGGTTCAATCCAGAGAAAAGTATTCTTCAAGCTTCATGTACCCATCTAGGGTCTCTCTGGTCATATGTGGCTTCCTCTGTCAGCTTGAAAAAGATGCTTTACTTTAAATGGTGATTCCAAGCTGCAAACTTGTGCTTTAATTTGTGCTAAATGTATAAAGATGTTTGCTGGTAGTGCAAAGACAGCTGTATTGATAAAGCCTTATGAATATTCTTTATTCTTTTTCAGTTTTTTTAGTATCAGATGTTATAGATGTTACTGTATTACAGCGGTTTGCCTGTCTTTACCCTCCAAACTGAAGTATTATTCTGTGGCTTCCAACTTAAACATGTCATAAGGATACTTGAAGGTATACCTTATCTAAAAGTTTGTTTGTGAAGTTGTTTGCATTATCTTTCACGCAGAATGTATGTGCAATAGGAAGATACCAGATGATAACAACAGAATGTTCTCTGCAGGTGGTTGTGCATATAACAGATGAGAATGACTGCACACCAGAGTTCCTCCACTCCATCTATACAAGAGACAACATACCTGAGAGCGTTGCACCTGGAACCTCCCTGCTGCAAGGTAACACAACGTGTTCTGTGAAGCATGCTCCAGAAAGTGTTTGCCCTCAATCAGAGAACGCAACACCAACACATTATAGTGGTGGTTTTGCTGTGCTGCGCATGCACATGTGGATATATGTGTGTGTGTGTGTGTGTCAGAACCATCTGTCATAGCTGCTGGTGACTGGTGGAGATCAAACGGTCCAACTTCAGCGAGGCTTTGCTCTTATTAGGCAGCCAGCCAGCAAAACGTACTCACCCACACAAGAATTTTCCTTCTATGTTTGTGAGGACATGTGTTGACATACTGCTCTGCCAGGCCTCTTATCCTAACCTGAACCATAGATGTTCTCGCCATCAAACAGCCCTTTGAAGGTCTGTTCTAAAGTGAGGTCAGAATTGCCCCACTGGGCTCTTATCGTCTCAAGATCTAATTGGTCTTCACAGAAATAGACACAGAAGTGCACACATTTGTGTATTTATTAAATACCTCATCACCTCATTCTCTCCACTTTCTGGTTTCCTCTCCTCGTGTCTGTTCTGGTTTGCTTTTCCATATGATACAGGTTTTCACTTTGTGTTTTCTTACATCATATCATACATTTAATTGTTTTTCCTTATCCCATTCGCCTTGTCTGCTTTTACTTTCCTTCTCTCTCCATCTTTCTTTGCTTCACATATCTTATTCCCCTGTTTGTGCTTTTTTTCACTCATTTAAACATCACTTCTTTTGCCTTTTTTCTCTTGTGTTCATTTGTTTTTGTTTTTCTTTCAATATCTCTTACATTCTTTCCTATCTCGTCTCTTTTTCTTCTCCTCATCTATGGCTTGTTGACATTCCCTCCTTTTCTTCTATAATCTCTGCCTCACTCCACCCCTCTTTGTCCTTGCCTCTTCTCTAATCTCCACATCTTCATGTCTTCTTTTCTTTCCTTCTACCTGTTTTTCTCTGCAATCCCTCCTCTCCATTCCAACATCTGTCCCTGCTGCCTTCATCTGTCTCTCCTCTCATGTCATTCCTCTCCCTGTCTTTCCTCTTCAATCTCACCTGTTCCTCATTTCTCACGCTTCTTCTCTTATAACCCTCAGTTCTGGCTCGTGACTGTGACTCAGGTGTGAACTCTGAGCTGTCTTACTTCGTTCCAAGCGAAGATTTTGACATCACGTCAGGGGGCGTGGTCAGTCCTTCTCATCGCCTGGACTACGAGCGGCCCAATCATATCTATGAGTTTGTTGTCGTTGCCGTGGATGCAGGTACCCCTCCTCGCACTGGGACAGCCTCCGTCCGCATCCGAGTTGCTAATACAAACGATGAGGCGCCGGTCTTCTCCCAAAGCATGTAAGAATCTTTCTTAACTTTTTACTTTTTCTGCTCTCTTAGCTTCGAGTCACCTTTGTGGGGTTTTTATCAGTGATGTCACTTTGGTTTATAATGAACATCAGCACTTATCCTTCTGTTTCACTCCTTCTGCCTGAGTTTGTCACCTACAGAGTCAATCTGCTAATTAAGTTTCTTTTAAAATCCTAATCTATTTTCAATTCTGCTGTTTTTTCTCCTTCTGTTTTCACTTCATCTACACCACTAATCATGCTCTGCTGTCTGTTACCTTCACACACTTTTTCGTGCATTTTTTTTTTGCTTCTTCCTTCTAACTTTGCTTTTCTAATCATGTGTTTTATTCACCTTCTGTTCAGTTTTTCTCATCCCACCTTCTTTGTTTGAGTTTTCTCCTTATTATCCAGTTGATTTAAATTTTTTACTACGTTACCGTTCAGTAAAGAGTCACCGTTTTCTTCTCTCTGTGTCAGTTATAAGACTTTCCTCAGCGAGGATGCTGGCCCTGATACGCTGGTCGCCATCGTGCACGCCAATGACCCAGATGGGGATAGAGTCTCTTATGCCATCACTGGCGGCAACGAGGACAGCAACTTCCAGCTGGACAACCAGAAGGGTGAGGCATAAACAATAGATGCAAACAAAACAAGGACTCAATCACTCTCACTAACTTTAAGTAAGGCCGTTAAAAAGAATGTATTTACATGTGAAGTATCTGTTGATGATGTGCCACTAAATCCATTATCTCAAAGAACAGAAAACCTTTTAACACGCAACAATATCTGGCCTTTGAGTACTGTTGGTTTGTATATTGCTGCAGAACGTCTTGGTATTTATCAGCATTGACAGGATTCAAATTCTAATTTTCTATAAGGACACAGTTGTAGTGGCTATGCAAGGGAAGATGGCTATGTTTCACACATTTATACACTGTAATGTCTCTCATTACAGCATCGTTTCAGGCAAAAAAGGTTAAATTGATTGAGCTAGCCTGAAAGACAGCTGGAAGCTCACTTGTTTGCTCGTCTCCATGACATTTTGAATAAACGTGCTGGCAATAGAAGAAGATTAAAACAGCTTATTTTACTCATGATTTGTGCAAAAATGGTATAAAACATGGCAGAATCAAAGTTGTCTCTTATTTAAATTGCCATTTTTCATTATTTTGTTCCAGTTTGAAAAGATTCATTCCTCAGTAATGATCTGGAATTTCATGGGAGTTATTGTACTTTTATAGATGGTTTAAATTTTGGTCTCTAAAACCAAGGCACAGACATCCAAAAAAAGCACTCATAACTGAGCTTGATTACATTTCAATACTGGAGTCAAGTATCAAAACAATGTGACTTTTCAGAAGTACAGAAACGAAGAAAAGAAAGTGTATTAAAGATAACCTGTTGTTTGTGTGGTGACGTCACAGAGAGGACTTATGTTTTTCTAAATAAATTCATCCATTCTCTACACCATTTAATCCAATTCAGGGTCACAGGGGGTTGGCGCCTGTCCCGACAAATAGCACCGTGTCCAGCATACGCTTTGGACAGGTCACCCAACACAAAGAGACAAATAAGTATTTACTATCACATTTACTCGCAAGGGGAATTTAGAGTGATCAAGTCATCTAACATGCATGTTTTTGGATGGTTGAAGGAAGCCGGTGTATGCAGAGAATCATCCACACAGAGACACACACACACACACAGGCAGAACATGCAAACTCCTTGCAGAAGGTCCACAGCTTACCTCCCTCCAAGTAAGCCCCAAATCAGCAGCCACATCTACAGCACGCGCAGAATTAATATAAATGTCAGATTTTATGTTATTCGAATGATTTTTTTCTACAGTTTAAAACATCTCTGCCTTGAATGAATGTGACAATCCTGTTTGTAAATAGTTTTAATACTAACAAACAGAAAGGATTATTTTAAACATGTACACATTCAGCAGCATTCAGATCTTACCCTCACACATACACAGCAAAGTGGTTGTTTCCATAGTAACAAGAATTTGGGGAGAATGCTCGGTTGCGTTAACGAGGCCAGTGAACCCCCAGGATGATATACTCACACAAATGCCTAAAAAACAAAAATACACACAGAGACTGTATATCTTCCCTCCGTCTCTGGGACATGAGGTACTTTTGTGTCTGTCGGTGTGATGAGCATTTGGAGGTTTTAGGAATTTTGTTTTGTTTAGGCTGAAAAAGTTAAGACCTCTTTGCGTGTGTTCAAAACCATGAACTGATTTGTGAAACACGGTGCATTGCACCAATCACTGATTGCATATTGTGCATTATTTTGTGATGTTTCTTGTGTGTCTTTCCTTGCGGTGACTGGAGGCACTGTGTTTTCCGGTTGTGTGTCCTAGAAGTTGTTGTGAACACAATTTTAGAGGAAGGCTCAGGAGGAAATTATTAACAATTAGCTCAAACATTCAGTTCAACTTGAGTTTATGGAGCAGCCATGTTTCATAATTTGTTGCATTTTTGGTCCATCATCCATATCTGAAACATTCATTGTGCATCATCAGATGCTTCCATTAGTGCGCTTTCATGTCAAACCCACTGCACATTGTATAGCTGCATATTCGCAAAATGCATGATGCTTAATAGAGTTGAAATGGACAAAACAAACAACAGTTTGTGCACATGCTTAAAATGACTATTTTAATGTAATTTGCATGCCAATAATAATAATAATAATAATACAACATTTTATTTAAAAGCACCATTCAGGTCCATGAAGGTCCCTTTACAATCCCCTGTAAATTACCAACATACTGATGTCCCAATAACTGTCTTCCTCTCCATTGTAGTCACAATATGGCCATCATTAGCATGAAAAGTGTGCTGCCGTTCATGTAATAGTTTTCTGCATATGGTCATATTTGTTTTTAAGAAACAAATACAGAAGGGCTCAATTTTATTTGCCTGTCAGAATCGTCACGTCATGCTTTTCATTGAGCTCTTCAACACAAAATATCATCATAATACCCAGTGCTGTCATCTAATAAATGAGAAAGCTGTCCAGTATATCCATATAGTTCAATACATTATGACAGTTGTATCCGATGGGGTTTGTTACCTTTGTTTGATAGGAGCTTTAATCCGAAATGGTTTAGTAAGAATACACATTTAAGGCTTAATACAATCAGTATTGGATAATTGTGTATTATCAGTTCATTTAGAACACACTATTACACAGTGGTTTGTATAAATAAACAAAGTTGCATTTAATGACAAAGTAGCACATATTAAACTGACTTAACCTGTAACTGAGCCTGTAGCCTACAGTGTGTCTTACAAAGAGACAAAAGCAGCATTTGATCCGTTGAACTTCCCTCACCCAGACTGCAGAGTCAAATACATCTTTTATTTAAATTTAAGTCTCATTTTTTAATGGAAATGAGTTTGTCAAAAAGTATAATAAATAGAAAGAAAGTGATTTCCACACACTCAAACCTTCAACCTTAAAATGATGTGTCTAAATGTGTTCCCCTTCATCTCACTCCTCATTTTCCTCCCTGCCTTCCTCTTTAGTCTACATACCTTATAAATAAAATTGTAGAAAAAGCTACTTTATAAAGTAGTTCACTATTTACTTTGGCCAGAATAGGTTCTGATGCTGAGTCTTTCCAGAGACTTGAAAATATTTCACCTTTATGAGGTGATTTAAAAACATGTCTGTGAGAAAAGAATTTTTCTGGCCTGTTTTACTGTCTTGAAAGGGGTTTAAATGTTTTAAATCATGGTGCATATATTTTCTTTCTTTTTATCAGAGGTCTACGGTTAGTTATCTTTCCTTTTATATTTATTATTCATCTACATTTATTTTATTATTTATTATTTACTATGATAATTATATATTTATATTAATGAATACATGCTATAAGTGTGAAGCATGTTTATCTTTGCATACAGGCTTCTCTTATGTTACCATTTAGCATGTATTATTTCAGTTGCCACCACATACACTCACCCAGGCACAAACACATGTAAACTCCAGCATTCGCACATAAACAATATTTTAAGAGCCTAGCTCTAAAATACATTCACAGACATATGTACTGTAGCATGAGATAGCCTTTGGCTCGCTCGACTTATCTGCGTTGTCACTTCAAAGCTTTATGAAGCATTTTTATACGGATGTGATCGTGACCTCCCTGCCTCATGTTGCTAACAAAGCTGCTTATTAGTTTGTTTGCTCTGTTGCTCTGTTATGTTAATGTTGCAGTGATTGGTAGTACAGAAAAATAACATTTGTTTTAGACCAGAGTTAGAATAATGTAAGGATTTTTTTTCACTGCTTGAGCTGACAGTCTCAGCTGTCGGTGACCCGTAGAGCTGTAAAAATCTCTGCACTGCTTTTCATCTACAGTCTTTTAAAGCTCAGCGTGTCACTTGTTCTTTATACTAACCTACATGATTGTCAGTGTGGATGGCGTGGCTTGAAAACTCTCACATAAAACACTGAAATGAGGAGAAAATATAAAACTGTTACGAGCAGTTTTTGAAACTTTTTACTTGCATTTAATAAACTGAGTTATGACAGTGTGAGCTGCAGCTCTCGGGTGTTTTTACTTTGCACTTTTTATGTGCCGAAACATAAAGTTCCCTTCCAGAGGGGATGGTATGCTAAAAAACATGCATCATCAGCATAACAAAACCACCTTTGGATACTTGCAAACATGAAAGTTGTTATTATTACCCACTCCTTCTTTTGGTTAAATATACATTTTCAATGCAGCTTTAGAGGAAACCTGACAGTCAAACAGTAAGTTTTAGTGAGGGCACAAAAAGACATAAACACATGAGCAACATTTTCTTGTTGTGCTCATGTGTATTCATGGTTTGTGAACTTTGTCAACTCCTTTTTTTCATCATATAAATTGTTATAACTATAAACTGATGACAACCCATAAACATTACAAGAAGCCCAATCAACAAAAAGATGAGCTAATGGTGTTACAGAACTGGGAAAGTTATAATATTTTACTCCACTGCATCATGCATATAAAATCAGCTTTTGCCATTACCATTTATCTCTGCAGGCATCATTAAGCTGCGGCGAAGTCCACCTCCCAGGCTGAGGGGCCCACAGTATGTCCTTAACATCACTGCCACTGATGACAACACATCTGGTGGGCCATATCCACTCAGCAGCTCTGCTCAGGTCATTGTTGGAATCAACGACATCAACAACAACAAGCCAGTGTTCGAGGAGGTGACTGAAGTTGCACTGTTAAAATAAAAACTGAAATACATAGACAGAAGGTTCCCTGATCGTGATGTTTGTGTTCTTAGTGTCAGAACTACAGTCTGAATGCAGCCGTGCTGGAGAATCAGCCACCAGGGACATTTGTCCTGCGCGTCCAGGCACATGACGCTGACATGGGACTCAACGGAAAGGTCAAATACGGCATCATGCATAGAGACGGGGTGTCATCTGGATTTGATATTGATCCTGACACTGGTAAGCTCTACTGTGGTGCTAAATATTCATTTGAGTCAAAACACACAAAAAAAGAAAGAAAATGTGATTTTTAACAGTTATATGATTGACGTTAGTGTCAGGAATTTAAAGGTCCCATATTATGCTAAATCAACTTTTATGAGCTTTTAACCTCCTGTTATTGTAAATTGTAACTTAAAACAATCTCAGAAGTAGTTTTATTTTTCATCCATGTGTTTTTTAGCTTTATCGCTTTGAAAAGAAGGTTGCGGCTTAGGCAGAGCAAACTTTGGTGCTCCATTTCCCCCAGGACATTTGTCTGTTGCCGCTGCTGCTGCGCTATTATCAACAGACACGCTCCCTGCAGACTATCTGGCTGCTCAGTGCGGGCGGGGCAGATGAGCGAGAGGGGCTGGGAGGAAGCGGGAGCAAGCCGTTCAAAGTTCCGGATAGAGACCTTGCAGCAAGAAATGAGTAGTTGGGCAAAACTATAGTATGGTGCATGTTGCAAAATGCATAATATCATCATAAATGTGCATATATAGTAAAATATGGGACCTTTAAGTAATGTGAATGATGTGAGTGTTACAACGATAAGAGAAATGCTACTTGCTGTATAACCGTGTCGTTCATGATGTGATATTCTGGTGTGACAGGTGTGATCACAACAGCAGTGAGTTTCGACCGGGAGCGTCAGAGGGAGTTCACGCTCTCTGTGACGGCCACCGATCAGGCCGAAGAACCGCTCATCGGAATCTGTCAGATCACAGTGCTGATCATGGATCAGAACGACAACGACCCCAAGTTTGAAAACAGTCGCTACCAGTGTAAGTGCCACAACCAGCAGTGTGTCTGTGTCTAATGCTGTGCTCGAACCATACGGGCAAATGCCGACACACTCTGCCTGTTTGCGCATCACCTGAGTGTGGAGAGAACGGCCGTAGTGATGTTTGTTGTCACTGTTAGGTTATAATCTGCGTCTTTGTAATCCAGGAAAAATCTTAAAACTGATGAAATATTTGCCGCCAGCACCCACGGGTCCGCGTTTGTTTACTGTGTGTGCAAATATGTGTTTTGATAAGCATCATGTCAGAAGTTCTCCTCATACGATTAGAAAACACTCAGAGTGGCTCATTAACTATTTAACAGGCAGATTAAAATGTTTCTGGGACATGCATTCATTTACTCCTGGTTAGTGTGTGTGTGTATTTACTGCTTACTGGGTTTTTCCTGCTAAAAACCCTCTCTTGTTTAGCCTACTTGTTATTCATCATATGGTCTTTATCCACATACAACACTGTGCAAAGGTTTTAGGCTTTAGGGACGACATGATAAGCAGCTCGTGGGTGTTTTCTCTTTACTTTCTATTAGCTATAACATATTCAGAGTTTCCCTCTCCTGCAGAGAAGCCTGTTTACTGTGAAGTGAACAGTGTCCTCTGGCAGCAGAAACAACTTGCAGAAGCCTGTGTACATGAAAGTAATTTAAATGTGGTGTAGATTTAAAACCTCATTTTTTTTCACAGGAATTTCTGCAATGAAAAGGAAACTACAAGCCTTGTCAGCCTGTAACAGGGGTCTGTTTACTGTTCAATGTGCAGATGTAGGCTATATAGCAATTAAGAGCATTATTGTTGGCAAAATGCTAATAGAGATGATCTCAGTTTTAGAATTTAATTTGGAGGTTTTAATAAAACATTAGGCACGGTTTTGAGATGTGGTTGTAAAACCAGACTGGATTCTTGTTTCTAATTAGGGCAAGTTGGTCACATTAGCAAGCTTTTAGCATGATATTTAAGAGTGTGTGTAAAGTCCACAATAAGCTGGTGTTGTATATGAATATGTAAAATGTTTGTATTCATAATCATTTTCCAATATTTTAACTTTACAAAAATGTGCTTTGATTTTGTTTTCATGCATTTTAATTCAGATTTTGTTGCTGACATGAGTCAACCTTTCAGCCCCGAGCCTCTATGGTATAAACTAGATTCAAATTGATGCCAGCGAGGCTCAAACACCGAGGGCCAAATACATAAAGCTGCGTGATTTCATGACTAAAACTTGTATTTATAATGTTGTGTGTACATTTAATTATTCCATAGATCATTCTCGAATCACTGTGAAACTACATGTGTATTATTTTTGCTTGCATCTTTAGCCATGAATAGCCCCAAACACAACAGAGTTATTTGTACATTATAGTTCTCTTTTCAGTCATGCTGATCACCTGGAGTCGATCAACCAACTTCCTGGTAACAAGATGACTCCTCTTCCACTTGAGCTACAGCCACCCCAAGAACTATTTAGATGGGAAATGTTTTAATTTTCCAAACCTGGATCAAACTGAACTTGCTGAAGGGAAAATGTAGCTAGAAATCAGCTCAGTAGGCTCAAAGACTGCAGAGGTAACATAGATACAGGCAGATTATAACTGATAAATTAAGATATTAAATTGCACCAGTTATGAGAGCAGGACCAGTAATCATTGCATTGTACTGTATACAACAGTCTGGGTGAATAATTCATTATGATTGGCTGAAGGGTGTCCAATAAAAAGTGTCATAGAACACCTATGAGAAAAGTTATGGTCAAATTGCCTCATTGTTACAAATTATTGTGCTGGCTCAAACACTAGTTGGTAACCGTGGCAACAGGAACTAAGAATATACGTTTACAGTCGTTATCTCAGCTGCAGGACCTGTAGCCAGAACCCGTTACCTTGGCAACTCATCACGACAACAGGCGTTAAATAGTCCACTCTGCCGCTTCTTGTGAAAAACTATTTCAGTAATAAAAATACAACATTAACAAATTAATTTAACATTTATTTATTTCATTAGTGACCATGGTATAAGTGGGATAATGCCCTTAGAGGTGTCTATTTTCTGATGATCGACACCTCATCTGGAATTCTTCCTTACATGTGCAACCAGTAAACGCTTTAACATAATAGTGTTGCATAAGGATGATCAGAAGGAGCACATACATGAGTGGAATACCTCAACAGGATTTTTTAAATATAACATTTAATCAATAAATTAGGACATAAGTAGCATCTTCTCTTTGTAAAACACCTTTTACGTGACTCTACACTCAAACGCAGCACAATCTCCAGTCCCAGATCTACTTCTCTGCTTTAGTGCCCTGAATTGACTTCAGTAAGATGTTCTTCATGCACTCAGATTTCAGACCGTTGTTGATCTTTCTGCTTGTAGAACTTTTGTCACAAACCTGCTGATAGGAGATTTGGGGTCCTGCAGGTGCTTTGCTGATTCAGAAGCATCCCCTTATTCAATGTCCTTTGTTTCTTTTTAATCTATGTCTTTAATATTGCTGGGTATTGTGTAAAAATGTGTTGTGCTGAGTGACCTTTTCTTGTTTGTGTTCATGCCGTCATGCTGCCTCAAGAGAGATAAAGACGATTATTTGATCTCGAGCATCTGTATGGTAAAGGAAAAGTTAAATAGATTATTTGTGAGGTCAAACGTGATGCAAGCACACAGGTGTTTATACGACATCAATCAAATGCACAAATCAGAAAACTATCAAAAGCCAACAATATTCTTCATTCTTTCTGAAACTTACTTATGTAGTAAATACATGCAGCCAGACACTGAAGACAATTTCATTCAGATATGTGAGCTCCACGGGTCATGAGCTCAAATGCATGTGAAGGATAAACATGATTGTGATGATGACAGTTTAGCCTTTTCAAACTGGAAATACTGTTTTGATGTGCTGTTACAACCTAAAACAACTAGAAAAGGAGCACTGCCATTTAAAAATGCATCCTGACTAATGAAGAGAAGGAGATGAAAGATGTGCTGTGTGTTGGTTTGATCGCATCACTCAGCTGCTCCATCCCACTACCTCTCCTTCCTCTTTATGACTTGTTAAAACATGGACATGACAATGATGTGTCCTTCAATATGGAACCACTCATGTGATCCTCATTCCTCTCCACTCTTTTAAAGGAGCCGTGTTTACAGGTTGGAATTGGAGAAGCTTTTAAAGCTATCCCAAACAACAGATACCGCGATCTGTTAATGTTCGGCTCTGTGTAGCTCTGACATACATTAAACTCAGCAGAATCTAATGGGATTGTTCAGCTGAAATCTACCCGCCGAGTCCCACGCATGTGAGAAAGGACATTATTACTAACACAATGCTTGAAATGCAGCGTTACGGAGTGAAATGCAGCGGCCGACCTCCTCTCTGCTCGTTGTTTTTGTTGTTTGATCAGCGCTGACACATATCACAGTCAGCAGGATTGGAGGTTATATTCATAAATTTAAAAATGAATCAGTTGACTTTGCAGAGTGAGACCCAGAAATGACAAAATGAGGTGACACGCTGCTGACACATCACAATGGCGCTTTCCCATTATTATAATATCTGCTTACCATCACAGAACATGATGTTTCTCCGTGTTCAGTCAAATTTAATGAAATTCAGCCGACGGTTTAGTGAAAAGATCGAGTCAGAATGTGATTTTGCAGATGGTGCATACTCGTGGGCAACATGTAGTAAATGTTGTATCTGTAGCAGATCATCACCTGCCTTATTATTACTGTTTTGTTGTTAGACTTCCTGAGGGAGGACACGCCTGTCGGAACTAGTTTCTTACGAGCGGCGGCACACGATGACGACCAGGGTAGCAATGCAGCCATCACCTACTCGCTGTCCAATCAAAAGCCAGCTTACCTGCACATCAACCCCAGCACTGGCTGGATATTTGTCAACCACCCCATTTCACAGGTGAGTAGCAGCAGCAGTTCCTTCGCAACTCTACGAAGATCTTCAACCAAGTTGAAAAAGATGCAGTTGCATGTGAGGCAGCGTGCCGTTTGATCCTCCTTCTCGTGTTTTGAATTTCTTTGGTGGTCCGTCCACATTGAGGGAGACACTTTGTCTTTAACATCAGTGTTTGTGTCATTTTTTTTCTGTAACCATGAACTGATATCACTAGTCTGCATTCAGAAGTACCAAAGCAGTGTTTGCGAGGGCCTTTTTCCCTGCAGAAATGTCCCCACTTACATTTCCTTTCATTTATTCATGTTTTTATAGGGACAGTGCATATTATAGAGCCAGATTATAGCTAAGCAGCTGATTTGCATCGGTAGTCCCACATCATGCAGAGAGATTTACCTTCTAAAAATACCCTTACTACTATATTCCTCTTTCTACAATGTGTTTACTTAACTAAACTCATGAAGCATCCCCAAAATACTCATTCTTCTCAAAGAGGGAATGTTGCATTAAACATACTCTTATGTTACATTTAAAATGGCTGTCATCAATTTCTAAATGTATCTTCTTTCTAGTCGAGATAAAAATCCACAAAGAGTTAAATAAATGCCTGCTATCAATGAGGCCAACTGCTCTTATTCTGTCATCTCGCCTCTATTCTTCTTCTCTTGTATTTTTACTAACTTTCAAGCCACTCTTTAGTTAATAATTCACTAAAAGACACTTTCAGCTCATTTCAAATAAACTTAAAGATGAACATTTCAGCGTTTTTTTTTTTTTTTTTTAACACGGTTCCTCTGTATTTAATGATTGCTCAACAAATTTAATATTAATATCTGATCTAACATCAAGATCAATTTGATCAAGTATTTGCAGCATATGTTTGATAAAATACTGGTGTGGCATGTTCTTTCAGACAAAAATACATTAAAACAGAAAACTATAAAGAAAGCAGCTCTGAGTAAAGGCTCACTGTTTTTAAAGTATGATGATTACATGTCCTTCTGCAGACATCCAGGATCAACCAGCAGATTGTGGCCTCGGATGGAGGGAACCGCAGCAGCTCTGTGGATCTGACCGTCATCATCACCAATGTCCACAACCAGCCACCACACTGGGAGCAGTCAGAATACTGGGTCACCGTACCGGAAAACACAATCCGAGATGCCAAGATAGTGGTGAGTTAGTGGTGTAACTGTACTTTGATATCGTATTTAAAATATGCACAACTCTGCTTTGTTGGCTTTATTTAAAGCATCTGTCTCAATAAAACTAAACATTTAAGTTTAGTTTTGACATACATCATACACATAATCTGTTTTTGTGTTCTAACACATAAAATGATCCGGACCAACAAACTGCCAAAACTTTAGCTCTTATAGAACAAGGTGCAGAGCTTACCCTTTACATTTGATTAGCAGCATCTGCCCTATACGTATGACAAGTAAAGATGTTTTTTACACTGGTTCTGCATTAAATTCTAACGGCATGTATTAATGTTTATTTGTAGCTGTATTTGGATCTCTGAACTGAGGACAATTTACCTTTTTTGTTTACATGTCATTTTTCTGCATGTTTTTTTCTGACTGTATGTTTTCCATATTTAGGATTAACCTGTTTTAAAATATTATCTGAGCAAAGAGTAAAGAAGCTAAATGGATATAAATGGTTGACACCAACAAAAAACTGGTAGAAAAGAAAACGAGTTTGATGACATGAGAAATGTTCTAAACATCATACGTGAATATGATGTTTTCTGTTGACATTTACTATCTTTTTCTGCAGGCTTTAGCTACTTTTCTTGGCAGCACTTGCACCTGGCTCTGCAAAGCGCTATGAGTTTCACTATTTAGCTGCATCAACTACAAGGAATTTTCCTTTTTCCACTGATGTTAACGAGTTAATAGAGTTACAAGGAAATAACACACTGTCTGCCTGAAAGTTAATGAGCAAATATAAGCTCGTGTTTCTTTTTCTGGTTATTATGAGGAGCGTTGAGGCAACGTGGTTGGAGAGGAAGCAGTAAAAAGACACAACTATTTAAACACAGTTGTCATCCTGCAGAAATGAGGGATCTCGCTTTCATTTACCTTCTCCACGCCTGTGCACAGCACCCTGAGGAGGCTGGCTTTCTTCCTCTTCATCTTGCTCTCTCCTCCCTTTTCCTCTCATCCCACCCTCCCTCTTTCGCTGTCTCTGTGTCAGCATGTTTAATGCAACGCCAAACACTTTCTGTCGAGCAAACAACAAACCCGCCCCGAGTCTGTCTCACCTGACTCACTGCAACCAACACACACAAAACAGATTTCTTGTAGACCTCCGGTGTTTTCTTCCCCTCTTTTGATCCCTTCATCCTAATTTGCTCTCTATTCCTAAGCTGCTAGTTCAGAAGGTGGATGAGTTTTCATCCTCCAGCTGTTTGATTTCATGGAGGTTAGTCAGTTTTTGAATAGTTGTAGGGCGTGTGCGAGCGTGTTAGTGTGTTTCAGAGTGTGGCTGTTCTTCTTTTAGACCCTGCATTTTTTTACAGAAAAAGCCTGAAAATGTTGGTGATGATGATGGTGATTGGAGGTTGTTCCACCCACAGCTCCATCTGTCAGAGATGATTGAGGAGAGAGAGAAAATTACACCTGCTGTCGGAGCGTCACAATGGACTCTCATCACCTCTGAAAAACAGACGTTTAATTACTGTGTTTAACCTGACAGAGATTGTGTGATGGAGGCAGAGAGAGATGGTGGGTGGAGGGGGAGTCAAATGCAGGAGAAAGAAACAGTTAAAAGACAATATACAACACTGTTGATTTTGGTCTTTTATGGGATTTGTTGCCAAAAGAAAAAACATAAAACAAGATGTCTATCCATCACCCTGCAACTGGTGCATGTTAACTCTTCTTCCAAAAGTATAATTGTTGCAAATATTAGAAAAGATGTTTAGATAAGAAAACAACTTACAGCTAAGACCTTATAACCAATACAGCAGGATAGCAAGTTAAAAAGTAGGATTGTTAAAATGAAATAAGCTGATTATTGATTTATATATA